>JAOTRI020031390.1:0-18243 GCA_028564885.2 Zoanthus sanctaehelenae | reverse complement strand
GGGTAAAGCTAAAGGGAACAGACGAAGGGGAAGAAGGGGGGGAGGGTAAAACAGATTAACACAAGGGGAGAGGAAGGAGAGTAAAAAAAGGAGCAACGGAGCATTGGAAAAGTGAAAAAAAAAAGTTTTTAATTTTCAAAAAATTAACGATATGAAATCTAAAATTTATAAAATCATTTGTTTCTATGAAATACGTGTACTATTTAAACCTGGACCAAATTGTGAACAAGAATTCTAACTAGCCAAAAATATTTATGAAAGCAAGATTGAATTTGTTACCACAGTAGTAAAGAGACAGCGTTTTGAAAGGGAGACAAGGCTATAAAGTAATTACTTTCACTTAAAAACAGGCTGCTTGTTCCTCACTGCACTGCTGCTATATGCATCGCTTTAACATTATTGACAGCCCTTGGATCAAGTTGTTTTGCTGCGCCTTTCCTAGTTTTGTGCATTATGGACCTTGACTGCATTTTAATGTCCTGAATGTTTAATACAGTCAAATGGCTGCTAAACAAACCTTTTTACTCTAATTCAATTGTAAAGCCTCCAAACAAACGTTTAGGTTGACACAAAAACAAACCATAAATAACAGTAGGTGATAAAGAACTAACACAGTTAGCAGAACGTGTTGCTTTATAGCTAGGGTGTCTTTTGTTTGTGCTCAGCTCGTGATAACTTCCTTAAATTCTCCAAGAGTACCAAGTTATCTCCATCTGGATTGAGCTTTAGGGCTGTTTCATAATGTTTCCGTGCTTGACCGTACGATCCCTTTAAAAGCAAAATAACTTTATTTTATTAAATCTGTCGCATATCATCTAAACATTGTATATGGTTAACATCTTGTATACTTTTGAATTTATATGACATTTTGTCATTTAGGTAATGGAAATTTATTGGAAACTAAAACATTCGTATATAAATATTTTTCCGTACTTTCGGGGAAGATATGAAAGTACAAAATGTACGCGCGCGTACAAAATAATTTTCCCGCCAATTTCATGCCGCATGACTAAGTATTGCTTTGTCTAGCAAAACCTTTACTTTTAACCGCTACAAGGACACGAATACGAATAAAGATGTTAATTTTGCTTTGTTACCGCAGGCTTAAGCGGTTAATAATGGTAATAGGACCGAGTGAAGTCTAACTTGGTCTGTAATCTTACGAGTGACTAACAGAAGCAGGAGTGTAAAATAATAATTCACAAGTATGATTACAGATTGAATGGAACGACACGAAGTTCTGTTACCAATTAATCATAATTATTACAATTTCCAAAAACAAAAAAGTTGAATTCAATTTTTTTTAATTGCGGATTTTCATTAATGATAAGTACAATTTCCGAAAGAAAGCTTTAGTCCCTGTGAAGAGTAAGTAATTAAGTTGCTATAGTGCACAATTATACTCCTCTGTTGTGATCGGTGGATTTGGATAAAAGGGCTTAAAATAATTGGTTCAAGAAACTAACCGATTACAGGTGTACGATTAAGCGACTACACTATACATTTGCAGATTAATTATTGCAAGGTACATTGAGGATATTACACGGTGTCGCTATCATATGAAGTTTATCTTCAAGTGGTGAAAATACTTCACGAGTACGTGCAGTGAATCCTTTTTTCCACGAGAAGATAAACATAGATACGAGTGTTTCGAAAAAAGAAAAAAAACTAAACGAGATAGACGGGAAAAATAAAGGAATGACGTCAACGATATATGGAAAATTTGTCACTCGTAATCCCGGATGTAGTTTTATATGAAATCTACGAGTGACGTATTTTTTTAGTAAAACACTCATATTTATGTACCAATCACACTTGAGGATATTGTAACAATTGCGATTAAACAATGTAACGTACAGTATCGTAATTTTTCTGTTTTGCTCACCTCCATATGTAATACCACCCCAAGATTCATATGGGCGCCATGGTGATTTGGGTCTCTTCTCACAGCTTCCCTGAAACTCTTAAGATGAAACAAAACAGGGGCATCATGACAGCCCTAAATTACGACTTGATTCTAGTAGAGTACACAACCGTGACGAATAGTGAATTATTGTTCTTGATTGGCAATGGTATAATAGTAGATACGGAGGATTTCATTCAACCGATTCTCTTTCCTCTCGCCCAAGTCGCTCTCCTTATTCCCCCTCACATTCCTATAACCTTTTCCCCTCCCCAACATTGAAACACACACATACACATTAAAAAACCGGAAACACTTCTTTAGTATTCAAAAATATCTCCTCTCAAAATTCTTTTGCTCCAATATGGGTCCGCAGTAATTGGCTGCATGGCTGTTGCGGGTGCCCCGCCGAGTTTCTTTTTTTTTGTGTTCTGTATTTTTTATCTGTTTTTAATTGTATAATTATATTTTGTTAACGGCAAAGTGAATAAATAAAATAAAAATAAAATTTAGTATGCCAGTAGGCCTCATGGGATATTTAATCTCACAGTCCATGAGGCCGAGAGGTCTAATTACTTTAGCATAAACCTACTAATCAGTCAAAAATGGAAGTACAAATAAACTATCTTGAAGTAAAATACTCTGATATCATAGCAAAACTGGGCTAATTTCTTTTCTCTACAAGTAGGCTATCAAACAGACCTCTAACAGAGCAGCCAATCAGAATACAGGATGAGTGTTAGACCGTTCGTAGGTTTATAATAACAATTGATAGTCCCCTGTCAAGTTTCAAGCTAATCACAAATAGACATCTAATAGAGTAGCCAATCAAAATGTAGGATGCGTGTTAGACAGTTAGTAGGTTTATACAAATTTAATAGTATATATTACAGCAGTGCAATATGGTACCTTTCCAGTAAATAACTTACGTTTCCAGCTTCCTTAATCATGTTAAGTTTTTGCAGTAAATTTCCCTTTTCATAAAACAGTTCAGCCAAGGGCGAAATGGCCAGAGCTTGGTCTATTACAACAAGAGCCTGAAAGGAAAGAATGAGGCATAAATAAAACAGCAAACGTTGTAAAATAATACAAATGACTATTTTTCTCGCACTCACTATTGGACGAGAAAAATAAATAATAAATAAATAAATTATAAATAAATAATCGTCTCCCTACCAAAAAGAGTCTAGATAAATTACATAGTCTCCATGATTTTGATTTTTTTAAGCTTAATACAAGACAAAGCATTGATATAGACTCAAGTAATTTGATTCGTACCAACTATTATTCACCTAATAGCTTTAAATCAATGATAAACACTAGAATGTCAAAATCTCGAGACTCTTTTTCTATGTTACATACCAATATACGAAGCTTAAAGAAAAATATTGGGGATCTTGAATCTCAATTATTGAATGAAATTGGATTTGATTTTGACATAATATAGGCGTATCCGAAACCAAAATAACAATTAACAACATACCATTAGATGTTAACTTGAATATTTCTAATTATGTTTTCGAATATGTGCCCACGCCTCTTTCTTCTGGAGGCGTTGGCATGTATATTAACAAAAACCTTGATTATTCTCTCTTAGAAAAAACGTCAAATGAAGCATTCCAATCTTTATGAATAGAGATTAATTTTAGTGACAAACGGAATGTCATTTGCGGTGTTGTATATAGGCAACACAACTGTGCTAATGACTTTCTTTCTTATTTTGAAAATACAATTGAAAAATATAGTTTGTCACAAAAAAATGTTTATATCTTAGGTGATTTCAAATTATCGATTTGATAAAATCAGAAAATTGTTCGTATAGCGAAGCTTTTCTACTTTTGCTACAAAGCTGGTACAGTATTTGTTTCCAACAATAGATAAACCCACTCATGTTTATAACAACTCTGTGACTCTTATTGACAACATCTTCATTAACAATCATGTCCCTGGAGTCTGTAGCGGTAATTTAGTAACTGATATTACTGACCATTTTTCACAATTTTGCATTATTCCTTCTAGTAAAGGAATCACACAAACATATAGTAAAAAAATTAGACAATTTTCCAAACTGTGTGAAAGTAAATTTATAAAAGAAGTTTCTGAAATTGATCTCACGGCGTGTTTATCAAAAAATTCAAACGTTGACAAAATTTTTTCTTCCTTCTATCGAAAAATAAACAATATTGTTAACAAAGTTGCTCCTCTAAAAAGGCCAAATTCACAAGACATTAAAAAGCTTAAAAAGCCGTGGATAACCCAGGGAATGCGAAAGTCTATTAGAATTATAAACCAGCTATTCATATCTGGCAACAAAGAGCGCTATTTTTGCTAAGGGAACAAAATAGTTTCTCTCACACGTGCAAGTAAAATAAATTATTGTCAATTTTTTTTCAATGAAAACCTAAGGAATACAAGAAAGACCTGGCAAGTTATTAACTCATTGTTGCACAATAGAAAGAGTAAACATAAACAAATTTCGGCTCTAAAAGATTCTTCTTTTAATAATCGCATCATTAGAGACCTGCAAAAGTTACCAAACATTATTAAAACTTTTTTCGCAGGCGTTGGTAAAAAAATTTGCTAGTCAAATTCCGGAACCAAATACAGATTTTACTGAATACCTCAAAAAAACAAATTAATCTCATTCTATGTTTTTCACTCCTGTGACGGCATCTGAAATAGATGACATAATTCTCTCAGATACCAAGGCTTATGGTTTATACTCCTGCCCAATCAACTTTTTAATAGCATCTAAACACGTTCTTAGTGAACATCTTGCTAAATTGATGAATATGTCTGTGCAAACTGGTCGATATCCCGCTAAACGTAAAATTTCTAAAATTTGTCCTATTTATAAATCAGAGGATGATACAGATCCTAGTAATTACAGACCTATATCACTTCTTTCAGTGTTTAATAAAATATTTGAAAAAACAATGTACACTCGACTGAGTTCTTTCATTGAAAAACATCACATCTTATCGGACATACAATATGGCTTTAAAAAAGGACACTCAACACAGCATGCACTTCTTGATATAATTAGCACAATCCAGCAAAACATGGACAATAAAATATATACTTGCGCTGTTTTTATTGATTTGGCAAAAGCATTTGATACCGTACATCATTCAATTCTCTTAAAAAAAAACTTTATATCTATGGTGTGAGAGGGTGTGTCTATGATTGGTTTAATTCTTACTTATCTGAGAGAACTCAAACTACTAGTATTAATCACTACATATCAAATAAAGAAGGGATAAAATATGGTGTACCTCAGGGCTCTATATTAGGTCCATTACTCTTTCTTCTCTTTATAAATGATATCAGTGCAGCCTCCAAAATTTTAAAATTTCACCTTTTTGCGGATGATACAAATATACTTCACTCGAATAAATGTCTTAAAACTCTTGAAAAAGAAATGAATATTGAGCTAGCTAAATTACAAGATTGGTTTATTTCAAATAAACTTACCATTAATATAAAAAAGTCTAATTTTGTACTGTTTCATTCAACTCGAAACAAGCCAAAGCAGGTAATAAACATTAAGATATTGGATCATAATAATAATAGGTATATAGCTCTTGAACAAAAAAATTATGTTAAATATCTTGGAATCTTATTAGATTGCACGTTGTCATGGAAACCACATATTGAATATCTAAGTAAAAAAGTAAGTAGAATTGTAGGTATTCTTAGCAGATTAAGACACTTTCTACCAAAAGATATACTAATTAAAATGTATAAATCCCTTCTACAGCCGCTCTTGACTTATGGAATTTGCACCTGGGGACAAGCCTCCAAAAAGCTTATTAACAAATTGCTCGTTCTTCAGAAGCGTGCCCTGAGATCAATATTTTTTGTCTCTTCAACTCAAAGTGCCATACCGTTTTTCATTAAAAATGAAATATTACCAGTAAAGTCTCTTTATTTTTATTCGATAGCTAAATTGATGCATGACGTAAAATGTAATAATAGTCCTAGCAATATCAGTAAACTATTTATTCATGTAAGGTATATTCATTCCTATGAAATATGATCTTCGACAAATGACAATTATTACTCTAGATTTTCACGACTTAACACACAAAAAGACAAAAGACTTTTTGCGAGTGGGTGTACGTTTATGGAATCAGATACCATCTGCCACTAGGCATTTATCAAAGAAAAACTTTCAAAAGAAAATTAACTTAATTTTTTTACAAGACTTAAATATCAATCGATATGATATTGAGATATCTAAACTTTAAGTAATCTCATAATCGTATCGTATTTATAGGTTATTATTTTTATTTTCCAACATTCTAAGCATTTCATTTCTCAACTTGTAACTTATAATATCATCGTAGTAAATTCTGTTATAATATGATAAAACGGTGTTTCTGTCTGTATTTGTGTTAATTCAATTCAATCCTGCCTAGATTAGCTTTAAGCTACATGCAGAATGAACCATTGTACACTGACTATTAGTAGTCAATAAAGTTACTGTTATTGCTGTTAGAACGTGAAAGCAGAATAGATAGAAGAGCCAGTTGAGAGGTTAGTCAAGATGTGGTGAAGGCGATAAAAAAATGAAAATGGGAAAGGCTGCTGGACCCTCTGAAGTAAGTGTTTAAATGATAGCAGCAAGTGGATAGAAGATTGGGATTGGTGTGATGGTGGTGCTGTGCCAAGATGTGTTGGATGGAAATGGAATGCCGGTTGAGTGGGCGCTGAGTGTTATGGTACCTATTTTTAAGGGAAAAGGAGATGCAATGAATTGCGAGGCGTGTAGGGGAGTCAAGGTGCTAAAAAAGAGATTGTGGTGTGAAGTAAAAGTGAACAAGATTCAATTTGGTTGTATGCCAGGGAAAGGAACGGTAAATGCATTGTTTGTTTCGAGAATGGTAAATGTAAGAGGAGTACTTAGAGAAAGAGAAAAATTGTGTATGTGTTTTGTTGACCTAGAAAAGGCATTTGAGTCCCAAGAAAGGTAGTGGAGTGGGCAATGAGGAAAAGAGGTGTATTACAGGTAATGGTTAGAGCAGTGACGAATCCGTATGAAGGTGCGAAAACAAGAGTTAGAGTAGGGCAAGAGTTGGCTGAGGAGTTTGAGGTGAAAGTTGGTGTGCACCAGGGATCCATGTTGTTACCATTGTTTTTTGCCATTGTGGTTGATGTGGTTACGGAGAGTGTGAGAAGTGGTTTAATGAGTTAGATGTTGTATGCGGTTGACTTTGTTTTAATAAGCAGAACGATAGAGGGACTGACGGAGAAGCTCTGGAAAAGGAAGGAGGCATTCGAGAGCAGGGGTCTAAAGGTGAACCTTGGAAATTCAAAAGTGAAGATGAAGTAACCGTTATTATGATAGATCTATGTGGAATTTTCGGGAAGCCAGTGATGGCAAATTCAGTGTTGTGTGTGAAATGTGGCAAATGGATACATGGTAGATGTGCTAAAGTAAAGAGAGTGGCCCCAAAGTTTGAAAGATATTTTATCTGTCGAAACAAGCTAATGGGTTACTGGGACTGGTGGAGGAGTTGTGCGAAGAGATGGAAACAGTGAAATGTTTGTTATTTAGGGGATAAAGTGAATGCAAGTGGTGGTTGTGAGGCAGCTGTGAAAGCAAGGGAAGTAATTGGGTGGGTGAAGTTCAAGTAATGTTGAGAGTTGCTAAACTCAAAAAGTTCTCGCTTAAGATGAAAGGAATGATATGTTAGAGTTGTGTTAGATCAGCCTCGTATATGGGAATGAAACATGGTGTTTGAGGGAAAATGAGATTTTGAGAAGGACCGAGAGAGCAATGAGACAGGGGACCTAATAAAGATGTTGGTATTGAAGGATCAGATCGCAAATGCAAATGGAGTGAGATGGTATGGGATGTGTTAAGGAGGGATGATGGGCATGTTTTGAGAAAAGCATTGGAGTTTAAAGTGAAGGGGAAGAGGAAGTGAGGGCAACTGAGGAAGACATGGATAATGCAACTGGAGAAGGAGAGCAAGAGTGTTGGCTTGAAGAAGGAGGATGCAATGAATCGAGCGAGATTGAGAGTGAGAGTTGGAGAGATTGCTGCCAGAGTGGGGTAAAACCGGTCATTTCCATTTACGGGAAGAAACCCAGATCAAAATTGGATTGATTGATTGATATCATTCTTTAAATAGTTGTTTAATGCTAAATAAATAATTTGTTGTACTGTTTTGTTTTTCTCTTGTTCCAGCTTCAGCAAGAAGCCGAAAAAACGCACTGGATGTAAATAAACAATCAAAAATGTCTATACCGATTTCAATACAGGAAAAGGAGCTGAACCCTTCAGCTGAAAGTATTTATAGTTCGATAACTAACCCACTGGGAAGTGTGACAAAAGCTAATCCAGTACAGAATGTACCGACAAATCTTGCTACCTCAAACCAAGGTCCCCTTCCAAGCTTTGCTAGTATCGTTAGCAGTTTTAAGTTTTTTAATGCTGGTCGAGAAACTGAAACAACAGTTGGAAATACATCTGGAGCACAAGCAAGAACATCGGACAGAAAAGTAACTGCTGCAATGTCCAGCACAACGTTATCGATTCCAAGTTCTGTACAAAGAGCTCCTACAAATACTGCAATTACTCTGGCAACTTTTCAGTCAAATCCACAAATGAAAACCATGCAGCAAAACAAATCAAAGCCTTTGGCAGAACAAAGGAATTCTACGTCTTTGAAAAGTTCTGTCACAACTGTGGCAGTGACAAGTTCCATTTATGTAACACCACATACAAATGTTTCTACAGTAGCTGCTTCTTTATCAACAAAAAATGTTTCGGTGAGTTCGTCTCCAAAAGTCGGAAATATTTCAAGTTTGGGAAATGTTGCTCAATCATCACCTGCTGTATCTTTGGTCTCGGTTTCCAAAATGTCGGCAATCTTGTACTCACAGACAACTCCAGTTTATACTGCAGTTGTTCCATCTCCGCGACCAGCAGCACTTACCAAGTCTGTTTTACCGCAGACGCCCGTTTTATTAACCACTCCATCACCGTCAACAACAACAATGACCTCTGTGTCATTTACATTATCTACAGCAACAGTAGCAGCAGGTTCTTCACGCATTTCAGCAACTGTAAGTACGGTAGCTTCACTTGGAAACATTGCGTCAGTCATTAATCCAATGCAAAGTTTAGCCAAAACAGAGGTTGCTAGGAGTAGTGTGTTAGTTTCCTCTGCTGGCAATCTAAGTGGAAATCTTGGAATGGTACAACAATTAAATACAAAAACCACGGCAAAGGCGATGAACAAACCAATTTCAAGGTCAAGAGTTGCAAAGTTAAAACCTGCTTTAGCATCAAAGAAACAAGGCATAAAAACTCCCGTAAACACTTCTGATTTTCTTTCTGCGAGTCCCACTGGAGTTAAGAGTTCGTCTGCTAGCCCTTCACAGGTATCTTCAGTGCAAAGTCATCCACTTATGAAAACTAACCTTCCTTCCAGTGTTACTGCACCTGTCATGACACCAGCCTTGTGGAATCCTGCCATGATGGCCAAGTCAAGTCAGGCACACTCGCACTCGTATTTGTCGGGAGCATGGTCCTCTGTGTTAAGTCCAAATATTACTGGTAATAGTTTGATGGGACTGAGACATCCACCGCCTTCAGCGACAGCTCCAACGATTGTAACTACAAAGACAACTGTATTACAAAACAAAGTTGAAGATCAAACTACAGCTACTTCTGGGAAGGCAGACATATTGCCGTCAAAATCAACAACATCTTTGTCTGTACCTCCATCATCTATCACTTGTTCTAAGCCCCAGCAATCAGTTCCAATTTTAAGTTCGATTAATCAAAAGTCATTTAGTTTCAGTCAAACACAGGCTGGATCACAAGGAGTCCAATTAAAGTCGACTGCCCCCAATGTATTTTCACCAAGTCAAGTTGTTGCATCTGTTACTCAAGGTGCAGTGCCACAGGTTCAGCCGGCTATCGTTGCACCTGTACCGTCAAATCTTTTTTACCAAAGTGCTGGCATCAATCAGATGTATAATCCTCAAGGATTGGACATGAATCAGGTGAAAGCTCTTGGGCAATACCAAGTTCCATGGCCAGCCCTTTACCCAAGTCAGCTTGCTGGAAATACAATGCTGTTGGCAGCAAATCAAGAAAAGGGTGCCACCACGCCAACGGCAAACATTGCTCAACAAGGTTATACAAATCCTTTCATGTTTGGAATTATTATGCCTACACCTCAGCAAGGTGGCTTAGCAACTCCGACTGTAAGTGTTACTGGATCATCTGTTAACCCAACTGTGGCGTCTTCGGCAGCATCAACAGCTGTAGCAGCTGCTTATGGGTCATATGTCCCCATCGCACCAGCAGCTACTCCTAGATTCTCCCAGACTCTGGCACATTTAGCAAATGCTTATAATCCTTATGGTGCTGTACGTGGGTCTGCCCCACCAAGTAATCAACTTCAGTTTACATACCGAATGATGCAAATGAGTGCACTTGCTTCCACAGGCCTGGGAAGCAACAGCCCCCTGAGCAGTGCTTGTGCAACAAACCTTGATCACTCCATAAAATATCCTTTGAGTGCTGTAAAGCAAGTTTCGTACGGAGCATCATCATCTTCAGCCTCAACAACTAACGGTTCAGCAATAATAAAGACAACAGTTTCAGCCGCCTTGCAGAACCCAGCCCAGACGGTTGTGGCTGCGATGTCGTATATGCCACTGTCAACACAAGCTGGAAGTGCACAACCCTTGTCTACAGTTACTCCAGTAACCAGTTCTACAGCTGATCCATCAAGAACATCAGTGACGTCTGCCGTGGTGCCTGTGCAGCCATTCACTTATGGAATGATGACACCTGCTGCTAATATTGATCCTAAAACAGGCAATACAACATTTGGCTATTTGTTAATCCCTCCTACTGCAGAAGCCATTAGCAGCTGTACATCAGAGACGACAGGCGAAGCAAATACTGCATCGCAATCAACAGTCGCCACACTAGTACCAACTCTAGGTAGCAGAGACACTGCTACTCATGGTGTTTCTAAAATACCCATCGTAAACCCTTCCTCTAGCAGTCTTTGTCCAGCTTCGTCATCAGCAATAAGACTGTGGACTCCGTGGTCAACTACGTCAACAGGAGTTGCTCTTGGTTCAAGTGACAGTAATCCAGTGGTGTCACACACATTGTTACAAACCCAGCCAAGCATTTCTGCAACACCAAGGACGACCACTTTCTCATCTGTATCAACTAATCAAATTCCCCCAAGTCATACAACAAGCATTCAGCAGCCACATTCATATTCTATATCCAATGTTCACCATGTCAAAAGTGATTTACAATCAAGGATGTCGTCGCCACATCCGCCAACACATGAGAAGTGTGGCTCGCCATTGGCTGAATCAAAGGGGCTGAAAAGACCATATCTTGAAGATGCTCGAAGTGATAAAGTGAACTCAAATAACGAAAAAAGAACAAAATATGATTTTCAACCATCAAAATTTGTTGAGACAGATCCATTGTTGGGAATGAAAAGGTCATGTGAAGCCATTGAGGTATATCCTATGCACAAAGAGACTAAGAAAAACAAGAAGTGTAGTGATAATAAAAACTGTGGGGAAGGAGACAGTGATAATGGCGGAGAAGAGGAGGAGGAAGATGATGGTGAAAATGAATCTCCAATGGTGTTGACAGAAAACCACGATAAAACAAACAGTATTCCAGGTGTGTATGCTTGAAAAGCCGATGAAATGAATCTATGGGTTGGGTGGCAGATAAATTCTGTTGTCGTCGTTGATTTTGTAAAATGTTTGATTTAGTAAATTCTAACTCATTGCCAGAGTGTATGAACTTGTCATTTCAAGCAATGCTTTTTTGCAAGGTGGGTCGTTTGAAACCTTTTAAAGCTTTTATTGTGCTTTTGCAGATTTTGGCTCTAAAAAGGCCCTAAACATTGGTCTTCAAATATTTGGTTTTCAGCATTAAAAAGTCTTAAAAAGAGTCTTAAATTTTTTAAGCAAGGTGAATCGTTCTCTGATTAACACTTTTATGTAAAAAACAAGTTTTTGGTTTTAGTGTTTTACCTTTGATAAGTAAAAATATTTAATAACGAAGATATGACATATATAGAGGATATTACACGGTGGCGCGAACAAATGAAGTTTATGGTTAAGTGTAAAAATATTTCACGAGTGTTTCGAAAATACAGGGTTCGAAATTCACCTTATGAACCCAGAGGCATTCTTTGGCCACTGGCCTTCCTAGTATACTTCTGATCCAGGAATCATTTGGCAGAATCCAGGGGCCATTTTTAAGATGTTCAATTTTGCTTAATTTCAAAAGGATTTTAACTTTAGAATGCAATGTTTGTTAATTGCATGTACAAGTTATACTGAAAAAGTTTTGGAAAGTCAATCCAAGATAAATAAAAGTAGAATGACACAAAATTTATAGGTCATCACTATACATTAAAGCAACCAGGCCCAATACAAAAGCGATTATCGCGATCCGGCGATTGAAAGCATGTGGTAATGCCCAGTTTGCTACTGTTCAGAACATAATCTTCAAAAGTGGTAAGAGCTTCGTATTGGCAAAATCGAAAAGAGTTGAAGTACTTAATCATCGAGCGCGATCCAAACAGTGCGGACTCATGAGCTTTGTTGCTTTTATTCTATGGTTTCAAGCAAATTGTTTCTTAAAAATTTGTTCCAGGTTAAATATTACTGTGAGGATCGAACTATTCACCAAATGTTGTGAGGACGTAACTCGTTTTACTGTACTTTTGACCTTGCTTTGCTCCCAGCTTTTGGGGGTTATTTTTGGCCCCTGGGTATCTGCAATTTTCGCATCGCTAAGCGCATTTGAGGTATAGCTGGGAGCAATTAGCGCCGGGGCGCCCGTGAATTTCGAACCCTGCTTTTAAAGATATTATTAAATATTACCAGGGGGAAGTGATACATTCAATTGTGAAGTTCGTCTCGGGGTTTGAGCACAGAATCAAAATAAATTTATTTTATGTTATTTATTGGTTATAAGTAATTTCGTAACTAAAACTATGTTTAAATAATGTTTTTATTACTTTTTTGTTAGTTAAGAGAGAAATAAACAGCGGTTTGCTATGGAGAATTACAACATGAGACAATAAAAGGGTCGGTTTAAGAAAAACATTGGCCATAAAAGCGATTTTATGAGCAATATTGAAATGCATTAATTTTGAATAAGATGTCTTTTGTGTTTCTAAGATAAAGAAATCCCTGTAAAACCAGTCGTTGAAAAACCAGTTGAAGCAAAGCCTCATAAAACTGAGAAAGAACCAAAGATTGCTGAGAAACCACCAAAGGTTGCTGAGAAACCTTCAAAAGTTACCGAGAAACCTCCAAAAGTTGCCGAGAAACCTCCCAAAGTTTCTGAGAAACCCAAATCTCAAGCCAAGCTTCCTATTATAACTAGAGAGCTAGAAGATGTTGATGCTGAGGAAGGTGAGAAAGTAACATTGGAGGTGAGATTTAGTAGTGACACCAAAGCAACTGTGAAATGGAAGAAAGATGCCAAAGTGTTCTACGGTAACAGTGGCGCAAAGATCATCACCGATGATAAAAGCAGCCGTGTTGTGTTTGAAAGCGTGAAAGAAGACGATGAAGCACTGTATGAGTGTATTGTGAAAAACGCAGCTGGTGATGTAAGCACATCGGGAGAATTAATTCTTCTTGGTTAGTAATGATTAATTTTCTTTGAGACTTATCTGAAATAAAAAAATAACTTATCATTTTTAAATCAAGAAAATTACACTAAGTTGCTTTTGTTTTGAATTTTACTTGACACATTCAAACAAAATATTGGATAAAGATAAGAAAATTACGCTTATGTAAAGGGATGCTCTCCATGTGAAATTGTTTTATCATTAATTTAGTTTATTTATCTTCTGCCTCACAACAAGTCACGTATATGTAGCTATAGCCCGCGACATTTTGTTTGCTTACTGTTATTCTTCAGGCTATGTTTTACCATTATTTAAAACGGGTTTTTCTCGTTTGGAAAATTCTGCTGAAGGTAATTGCAGCTTTGTAGGACGAAATGCAGTGCAATAGATTAAGGCAGGATATATCAAGATGGTTTAGCTGTTTTTTTTTTTTTTTTGAAAATGACAATTAGTAATCTAACAATCTTTTTCAGGATGCTTTTTCATATTGCCCCGTTAACTGCGGTGCATGTAAACAATGTAAAACGACAAATTTCGATTCGCTTTCAGGGACCAAAGTTTTTTAGTTTGCTTTAGTAATATTACATCAAAGGTGGCGAAAGCATTATGGTATTTAACAAAAGGCTCAAGGAATTTTTCTTGTCTTTGTAAGTCTTTGTTATTTGTCTGTTCTTGTTTCTTCATCTCGTTTTGACCTCTCCTCTCCTCTCATAAAAAATATAACCAGTTAGCCATTTAGTTTTATTTTGAGGAAGCTCATTCATTTTAAATCTTATCGTTTTTTCCTTGAGCGTCCCTGCCATTAATTATAGTTACTTAACTCTTTCAGTCCCAGTTGAATTATTAAGTTCTCCAAACTTGAGCAATTACTTTTCATTGAACGAGTTTGTGAGAATTTCACTTTTAATCTTCAGCAGTTTATTTTGCTTGATAAAATTTTTATTTTCTCATTATCAAATGTCTTTTGTATTTGCTGTGTAAGGAGAAGCTGGATGTTGATAACTGATTGGGATTGAAAGGGTTTAGTTTATCCTCTTTTACCCTTTCAATCCCAGTTGTAATGCTGAATTCTCCCAACTTGATCCCATAATTTCCATTAAGTAAGTTTGAGAGAATTTTGCTTTTTATCTTTAGTAGTTTGCTTAGTTTGATCAGTTCTCAGTTTCTCATAACCAAATGTCTTATTTTGTATGTGTTATGTAAGGAGAAGTTTGGTGTTGATAACTGATTGGGACTGAAAGGGTTAAAACGTAGTGTAAAAGTTAATGTATGGCAAAAAAAACAAATGAATGACTAACTGTTTGAAATTATTTTCGTTATCGAAACATTCTGAATCCATTTTAGCAAGTTTTTGTTACATCTTGAATTTTGGTTTTCAAAAATTTAAACATATGATGTCATCGATTTTAATTGCACTATTGAATTGTATCTTTTTTTTCTACAGAAACCGATGACGAGGAAGAGAAGTAAGTCATGACTTAGCTTCCTTTTTCTTATGAAGGAAAAGGTGGCTTTATTAAATTTTATTAAAAAAGTCCTTTAATCATGTCACACAGAACCAACATCCTATTTTGTAGCTTTCATGAATTAAAACTGGAAATTTCCATGAATTTGCAGAAATTCGATTTCATTATTCAGAGCTTCATGATAATTGCTGGTCGGTCGCTGAGTAGTGGCGACTGGATATAAGTTAGGCAATGCTGAATGATTAATATTCAAATTTTGTATTTGAAATTTGATTTTTTTTTATGAAATAATAAATTGGAACTGGTTGCTGAAAATGTTGGCTTATCCATATTTGCGAATGTTAATTTCGGAACTAGATTAAGTCAAGACATCCGTAAACTAAATACTTAGTCGAAACCGTATTTCAGTTAGTGTTTTAAGCTTTTTCTAGCTGCTTTCTGCAGAGTTTCGTTGTATACAAACGTAAAAATCAAAATTATGATTCTTATGTAGGTCATTTATTGAATTGGCGGAAAGAAACTTCCCGTCAACTGGTTACCCTATTTAGTAAGATACCAGTCCCGGGTTCGATTCCCGGTGTCTTAAAATAACTGAGGAGAAGGTGCTGCTTTTGCTCTAATATCTGCAAATGTTTAGACTTCCTTGTCTTTTCGTAGAAGGACGTTAAACCGTAGGTCCAGTCTCTCGATTTCTGCTATGAGGGACTTAAAAGAACCCACACACCTCACACAAAGAGCAGGGTGGTGATCCCGGTGTTGTGTTCTATCTCTTGAACGGAGGGCACTTTTTATCGGCTGCCAATTTGGGCCATAACATGTAAGCCGCTCTGCTTGTTATGCGAACTTTCTAAAACCCTCAAATTGATGAAACCTGTATTTATTTGTAAGGGGCTTAGAGCTTTAGGCTAAGCGCTATAATATACTGTAACTATTATCTAATCTGGCCACTAAAATCTATAGTCTGCGACCTAATCTTTTCCTTGGCTTCAGGGTTAAAGAATTAATTTCGAGCCCTGTAATATTTTGGTAATGATTTTGATAATCTCAATGGTCCTTTTTAGGATCACACCTCCCAAACTATTGGACAGGTTTGGTAACGTGACCAAACATGAAGGTGAAGAGTTGGTGCTGAGCGTGCGAGTGACGGGAACCCAACCAATTCAGGTCACATGGGTAAAAGACGATACTACGCTGAAGTCTACCAAGAGAATTCATATAGCGGCAGAAGGAGAAGTACACACTTTGACCATAAAACCTGTTGAACAGGATGACGAGGGAGATTATTTGATTGTTGCTAAGAATGCAGTAGGATTGGACAAATGGGAAGCAGAAGTACTTGTTGAAGGTAAACGAATATTTGTTTGTCAAAGACTACTGGACTACTTTTTTATTCTACGCTTTTGCTGGAATGCCACTGACCTCGATGATAGTTAGTAGGTTGATTTTCGAGAGGTTAAGCCTATTTCTCTTGCTGATTCTTGAGAAATTTTCAGTATAAATTTTGCAAGCTCTGATGGGCTTGCGCAGTTCGCGATATCCAGGAATATCTGGTATTAGTGCATTTGGAGGTTTAAGGATGGCATGAAACGCAAAGTTAAAAAATAATAAAAAAATGTTTATTTTGTATATATTTTTTTGAAGTTAATTGCGTTCTCCTGGTTTTGGTAAATACTAAAACAACTATTCTCCTCAAAGTCGGATCTTAGCGCTAGATGCATAAATAAACGTATAGGTATTTGTCAACCATTATTCTCCTTCCCTTTTGGGGGCAGTTGTTTACTGTTCTATTCTTTTATTTTGATAAAGTTAAAATGACAGGAGGTGCACGTACTGTATAAATAGTAACAAAGTTTGTTGTGAAACTAAAGTGTACTTTTATCCCGTTATTTTTTTAAATACTAAAACAATTATCCCATCGGGGTCGGTGTCTAGCACTTGATTTAAATCTCCCATGTAGGAGATGTTATTAAATGTAAATTCTAATGACGCTCTTGAAATGTTAAACTTTATAATTGGTGAAATTTTAATGTTTCTGCTTACTTGTATCTGATACAGGTTTCGAGTTAGTATTACTGTACTTTTACTGCTTTTTTCTACTGTAGAAATAAAGGAAGATACGTTGCCTGTTGTGAAGAAAGAGACAAAAGAAGATGAACCTGTCAAAGTGGAAGGTAAAATGAAATTGAACTTGCTTAGTAAAAATCATAAATATTCATAAATTATATCTTACCAAAGCCTTAAAATAGCTGTTTTGCTCGTGACCTCATCAAATACGTTCACTGTTCTGAGCTCTACGCGACTGTATGTACTTTGGTTACGTTTTATGGCTACCCTAAATAGATTTTCACGAAATTTTATTGTTCTCATTCACGTGGCCGGGAGAGATTTCGGTAAAGTGAAGCAACACTTAGCACATAGTCTGAAGAGTCAAATTACATAGTACATTATTTCATTGTTTCCATATTCTAACAGAAAAATGAAATGAATATATATGTTTATCAATGATGTTTTGATCAATATTTTTGGTAATTATTGAATTTTGCGAAGCCTCGTAAATTAGCCGCCACGTTAGAGCACCACCAAGGTGTATCATTATGGAAGACCATACAATTTACTGTACATAGTGCATATTCAGCTGCTACATCCTTTACGAGCCTATTGGCCGATAGAGCCGGTGTTTATACCTGGTAATCATTTACCTACCCCGGAGGGATGTAAAGTTGAGTTGGCTTAGGCTGAAAAGAAGGTGAAACAAATCTTCTAATCTCAACAAACTGCCTGGATCGAACTGGAAACCTTGTGGTTGATGATGTTACCAACCTTGTGGTTGATGATGTTACCAACCATGTGGTTGACGATGTTACGAACCTTGTGGTTGACGATGTTACCAACCTTGTGGTTGATGATGTTACCAACCTTGTGGTTGACGATGTTACCAACCTCGTGGTTGACGATGTTACCAACCTTGTGGTTGACGATGTTACCAACCTTGTGGTTGATGATGTTACCAACCTTGTGGTTGATGATGTTACCAACCTTGTGGTTGATGATGTTACCAACCTCGTCAGTTGAAAATGATCCTATTTACCTAAAATTTGGTCAAGTTACAATATTTTTGGTCAGCTATTCACCTCCATAGTTTTACAATACAGTGTTCGGTTAAAAAAGTAAATGATAAAACTAACAAGTTTTATTATTCTTATTATTACTATTA
>JAOTRI020031313.1:0-18251 GCA_028564885.2 Zoanthus sanctaehelenae | reverse complement strand
AAAAACACAATCCCTGGGTACTACACAACGTGGGATGTTTCCATGGCAATGCCTAATATGGATTAGAGAAAGCTAATCGATTGTTTTGATACAAAAAACTCGAAAAACCTCCTGGATGGGAAAGGGTTAAATATCTTATTAGCAAATTCATGTCGTACCGCGTACCCAGCTACGCGGATTACAATGTGGCTGGGTATTCTGCAGTTAAAAGTGTGATTACAGCATAATCAGAGATTTTGGACCGTCTCTTAGAAGTTAATGTAGTGAACTAAGTTGTAATTAAACGGAAAATGCCGAATTAATACAAGCTATGCGAATTGCGGCTGGGCGAGTTGGCGTGCATGGGCGAGTTGGCATGCATAGGCGAGTTTGCGTGGACGAGTTGGTAAAAAAAAATTGGAAAAAAAATCAATATTTAATTATTTCTTGTTTCCTTATAACCTGAAACTCTTCATTCAGGAAAAAAAACACTCTTAGATGTGATATTTGAGTGATTTTGAGTGTTTTTTGTACTTGGGCGAGTTGGCATGGCTGACTCGGTTCGTGGGCTAGTTGACTTGATACCCAAGTTACATTAATATTAATTCTTACTCCTCCTTGGGTACCGACGATGGCGAATTTGGAGAATAATTGATGATGACTTCATTTTATTTTAGACCTGCCTAAAAGTGATGTTAATTGTAATTGTCCAGTATTTAGATTTTGTTAATTTATATACACCGAGAGTGACATCTATTACATGCATCTCTAAAACAAGAAATACAACATCGATTTAGTAACCGACACTTTATCTTACGTCATGTGGTCAGTTAGGTAGATACACTATGTTGTTTTTATGTCTAAGTGTTTACTTCACTGCTGCTGTTATTATGATTATAATGTTATTATATTAGTGGTTAAGTATTTTTATTACATTAAGGGCTAAAACATTATTACATTAATTATTAAGTTGGGTTTTAATACATCTCTCTCTTTCACTAAACTCGAGAATCCTTACTTTTCACCAAAGTTCTCATTATTTGTCAACCCTGCTATATCTCACCATGGCCATTTTGGTGAATATAGGAGAGAGTGTACATATGCTGCCCCAGAATGCATATTGTTTGTGCTTGCACTAAACACATGCTGTCTTAGACTGCCTATTTTTTAGTTTGTCTCGCTTTAACTTATTCCTCCGTCAAATGTTTTGCCTGTTGCCCTTCTATATTTAAACATAGGTTTGATATAGTTATTTTCTGCAGCTTAGCAAATGTTTCCTGTTGTCTGAAGATTGTTTGCGGGCTCAAGCAGAGCACGCAACCTGAATCTTGGCAAAATTCTTCTTCTATTTACCCATAGTTCCTTTGGTCACAAGTGATCTTTGAAAGGTCAAAATATGCTATTCACGTGATTACTAGGGATCACAGTAAAAATCAGGTGGGAAGTAATTTCATTTTAGAAGAACAGCAAAAAAAGGATTTTGGCAAAAGTTGGATCCAGAACCGACAAAGGACAAAATATTTTAAATATTAAACACTTTGTTATTAAGATAACAAGGAGTAACCAAAGATTAGGAAGTGCAGGCTTGACGCTACACTTTGCAGAAGAGTCACAACATATAGCTTATACTTTCCACTAAGTGTAGGTCGAACTTCCACTTCCTAACCTTTGGTTACTTCATGTTATAACCAAGTGTTTAGTATTTAAAATCTTTTTGCTCAGCCACCAAAGTAAAACTAATATTCAAAACACACAAATTTTCTGGTTTAGCTTTGTCCCTATGCTAAGCTCAGAAAATACAAATTGAAATAAGTTTTCTATGCAAACAATTTTATATTTCGTCTAGTAGAAAAGTTTATAGTATGCTACGAGTGGAAGGAATAAAAAAAAACGGCTATCATGTTTGTCAATGATTATTTAAATAATCAGGATCTTCCTCACGACGGTCTCCTTTTATACTAGTCACTCGCATCCAGAGTGTTCCTGTAAAATTTCTTGTTTGGTGATACAAAACACTTCAGTGTATTATGTTTTCAATTTTGAGTTAAAAGTGTTTTTAGATTGCAGCCTTACAGAAATCACCAGACTTTACTCAAAAAGAAGAAGATGATAAAAAAACTCAAGCCATAAATAAGGTATTTTACTCTAATATGATGTATCTTACAAAAAGTGTTTTAATATTGATAGTTGATGCAAGAGTTTGTTATAATGGCTTTCAAAAGGAACGTAATGCTATTAGTACACACTTTGTTCTACCATATAGTCCCTTTCCTAATCAGTTCTAATCCATTAGTTCCTACTCTTCAATCATTCCCCCTATTACCTACTGTAGTGGACTATACTGTACTGTAGTTATTACCTACTGTAGTGGACCCTACCCATATGATCCCCCTATTACCTACTGTAGTGGACCCTACCCATATGATCCCCCTATTACCTACTGTAGTGGACCCTACCCATATGAAGGAACAGAGTTGAAGGAAAGCTATCACTTCATTTCCTGATATTAGCTATCACATTATTTCAGCCAAGGGAGCGCGAAAATGTGTTTGTTATATTAAGGGCTCGTCAAATTTAGTTTCATTTTCTTTCTGTTACTCAGAAATATCACGTGACTTATTAAACGTATTTCATTGGTAGCCGAATAAGAGCATTCTCAACGACCATTTTACGAATGCTGGAATGCGCCTGCCGAACTTGAGACGATCGGAAATTTATCGACTAATTACGAATTTCTTAATGATTCCCCAAGTATCCCGATGCGGCTCACCATTAGCTAACAATGAGCGAGTCCATGGGCCATTAACCGTTAAAGAGCTTATAATGTTTATTTTTATTTCTGTGTGAAAAAAAAACATTTTTAAAGGATTACCAAAAAAATTTCTGAAATCAAAAAAAAAGACGTAGATTAAGGAAAAAGTCAAACTATTCAGTCTCTCTTGTTGTAACGGAGTTAAGATTAGAACAACTAAAACAATAAACTTTTATTTCATGAGTTATGTCACTTACGTTGTTGCGTCTCGCTGCAACACTTCTAGCACATTTCGAACAGTGAACTGCAAAAAGCAGGACAAGCGTTTACATGCGTCAAAATTCCATGGCGGTTGATGTACTGAAATGACATGGATTATTCTTGATTTTAAAAATTCGTAAAAAAAATTGCTTTTTTAATTAAATCAGAAACTTAAAAAATTATGTACATTTGGGTAATGAAATAATTGCCAACGAGCCAGGCGAGCGAAGACGCGAGCCTGGCAAGGTGGCAGCATCATAAAGCCAATGCACGTGTAGAGAGAAGGGAGAAAAATCTAGATTTCGATGTAAGGTAATGTAACAATGGATTCTGTCTGAGCCAATCACAGCACGAAACATTTTCATTCATGAGCCAACAGCGGCTTACGTATTTTATCAAGTTTCAGAACTGATGAACTGAAATTTTTTATATACAAAACAAATTGTTACAAGAAAATTATTTATATTAGAAAGGGTTTCACACGTAAGCTGTGCGCTGAGACATTTCAGTTTTAGCGTTTTATATTAGTAAACAGACAGTGGTTACGAACTTTGAAAAATATACATAGTTTGAAATTATCTTCTACTTGACGTTTCGTTAAAAGTCCACTTGGGTCACTTTGAAATCATGGCAAGAGGGCTAACTGTAAACTAAAAAAACATTATTAATCAAGGTTTAAAGCCGTCTTTAACTGAATGAATATATCAGCAGCGAAAAGCCGTTAATTTTGTATTACATTCCAAATTTGTTTTTAATGTTCATCACCGCTGTTTGTGTGTACTATTTCTTATAAAACTGATATGGCCAAAGACAAAGGAAAAAAGTATTTATGACAGTTCTGTCTTGCACATGCTTTTGTCTTGCTCGTTGGCACTATCAGTACTAGTAATATTAATAGGCACGGGGTGATGAACAATTGGCAGTTTTCGTTGTTTAGAACAGGTTCAATACACTTGGGTCTTTGCCCAGCAATAATCTCCTATTTTTCTCCTCAAAAAGGAATAAAGGAAAATTAATCTGTATCGATTCTGTTTTTGTCAAGCATGTTGGGATTTGAGATTTCACAGTAATAACTTCAGCCTTCCATGACCGATATGGAGTAACGATTTGTTAAGATTCTTGTACATTTATTCCTAGTCGTTTATCTTGTTTCGTTTTAAGTTTAGTCTCATCTAGCTCTTGTTAGTTACTTGATGTTTTCTGGGCTAGCTTCGTCTTGTATTGCCTTGGTTTGTTTTGGTTTCGTTTATGTTGCCTTACATGCCTAGTCTGTTGATTGTTCTTGAACTATCTATGGATTTAGTCTTCTTTTGTACCACCGGTTTAGTTCCGACTGCATTTTTATCTTCTGGTTCCTTTTCTTGTTCTGTTTTACTCTAAGCTCATCTGTCTTGTCGTCGTTTAGCATTTTTCAGTGTAGTCTTGTCGTTTGTAGAGTAGCTGGGCATGTCTTGTTCAGCCTAGCTTTGTCTTTCCTTTTGTTTTGCTTTCTCTTTTCGTTTTTATTGCCATATCTCATTTTCGTGTGTGTTGTCAATGTGATTTTTCTCGTTTTTAGTCAGTCAGGTTTCTTTGAGAAAAAAAAACCTTAAGTACTTTTGCCAATGGGTAACCTCTTCTTGTTTCTTTCAAGATTTTAATTACTGAATTTTATCAACTCCATGTTCTTTACAATAAGGGATAACATTAAACTTTTGTTTTTAAACAGGAAGAGGAGTGCATATTAAAAGTTAGTATACTTCTTTTTCCTATGGCTTTATTTTTTTGTTTGTAATGTACTTTATAACAAAGTTTATATAACTTATGGTCATATATACTCTCTTTTTCAGTTAAGATTTGTGTCGGCAGCATTGTCAGTTTTTTTTGTTGTGATCGTCTTTAAAACGCCTCCCAGCAGAAGTACACTCGCTTCCATGTCCTAAATTGATCAATCAGGTTTTACGCCTCGTGATCAGGTTTTGTAATTTTCTTTGCAATTAACCAAGTGGAGAAAGATTATTGAAAACATTATATGGAAGATAGAATTCTTTAAAAAAAATTATTAAAAAGCTTATTCGAAGAAGAAGAAGAAAGAAATCATGCACTCGACTCTTTGCTTCACGAATCTAACAACGCTAACAACAAATCGAACTCTCCGCGATTTAGAGTTTAACGAACGCACTTATTACATGATCCACCATTACGACTTGTATATAAAACTGGTAACTAGGTCCTGGAATGTTTTAATGCCCGCTATCCAGGATGAGTCTCAGTCTGTCATCTACTAGCTTCTCTAGAAACCTTATATAAGGATTTAGTTTCAAGAACTTTGTTTTGTCAAAATTCTGTTCAATCATTTGATGTGAGCATCTATATACTAAAGCTTTTCTTTCTTTCTTTTGAATTTTGACAGCTCTAGCCTCATTAAAACAATGTTCTGCTTACAAATTCCAGCCTTCGAATACAGAAGAGACTAAAACTATTAGCTCTTAAGTTTTGTTTAAATTTTGTTGTTGTAAGTTTTGTAATGTAAAAGTCAATGTAAACCGTAAGAAATTCTGACAAAAGAAATGATATTTTAAATAAAAATAATAGTAAAACGTCTTTACTTTCTTTATTGATAACGATAACACTAAATTTGGCGAAACATTTTTTGTGTTTATAACAAAAATCTTCGATACTTAAACACATTTTTAAAGTATTTTAATAAGTTATTAAAATAACCTTTGTTAACACTAAACAATTCTTAAACAGGTTCAAAGTTTAATTCGTGGCTGGCTGTGTCGTCGCCGTTGGCACACCATAGTACAGAATTACATTCGCTCGCCACATGCTGAGAGCATGCGCAACAGAAACAGTTTGTGTTTCAAGTTAGTGGAGTCTGAGGAAGAATATACGGAGATTGTAGCTACACTAATCTCGTGCTTCTATCGACCGCTAAAAATGGCAGCCAGTTCTAAAAAGCCGCCTTTAACTCATGAAGAAGTCAGCTCTATATTCTTAAATAGGTATTACTGACTTAAATATGTTTGCCATAATGAGCTTGAAAGTAACAGTAATTCGTTAAATATTTTCCTAAAATGCCATTCTAATTTGATTAAGCACGGTTTAATCATTTTTAAAATTATAGATAAACAGTAATTAAGAATGTGGTGTCGTGCTAAACTACAAAAAGTGTTGCAGATCGTATAAATTAGAAAACGTAAAAGTTTAATAGAAGTGTAAAAAGTATAACTGGCGCTCAGCGCTTTAACTCAACGTGTTAGATTTCACAACGAGACTTCACCATTTAAAAATGGTTTCACGATGGTATAAACTTTATCCTTTTTGTAAACTCTCTAAGTTTTTTGTTCAATGTTTTGGATATAAACGAATAAGGTTAATAATCTCCATTAAGTCAAATTCTTGTTTTATTGTCTATACTCTCGCGACATAGTCCTTCCACATGTCTTCTAAAGAAAAAAATTCCTTTTTAGCCAAGTTTAAGGTCAAATTAGAAAATGTTTCTTAAGTTTTAGGCTTTTTCAAAACCATAACAGTATATTTTGTTTTTATTTTTAAAATCTTTATTTCAAAATTTACCAATGTTGTGTGTATTTCAACATATAACCTCTAAACATGACCAGCAATTGAATGTTTGAGTCTCTTTTTACCATAGTAACAGAGCCAGCTAGAATAAACTGCTGAAAAGCACCCTGTCCTTTAGAAAAAAAAATCAGCAAAAATAACTGAACTGAATTACTTGGAAATATTTTTTTCAGATGGCTAGTATGAATGTCTTATGGTTGAGCAGAGGATTTAGATTTGTTTTGAATACTTGCTGAGAGAGAATATGCCATTCTAAAATAAAGCAGCAGAGTTACCGTGTTTTTTGTTTATTCCTAAGAGGGGTTCAGGCACAATATAGTGGGCAATTTTGAAAGCGCAGAATGACAGAGTGTTTGCAATGAGGCATTTTTGCCTAGATCCTAAAGCTCAACACTGTATGGAGTAAATATTAACACTTTTGTTGAGAAGGGTTTGTCACATAAAAAAAACAGAAAAAAAATGATTACCCCAAGATTTGAAGCTAAATTATATGGATTGCACTCAGATTTCGTAAAGTTATGAATGAACTCAAATAATGAATGTGAAAAACAACTAATTTTGCCTGAAACACAAGCTGTCTAAACTCTTTTATTTTACTTTCAACTTTCTATTAACATAAAAAAGATTATAAAACAATTGTTTTTCTACAGCAAAATGAAATTTTTATTGACAAACCTGAAAAATCCGAGCTGAAACCATCCATTTCTTGCTGGCATATGCAATCGATCAGTCACAGAACACAAACCTGCCCCATTGCATCATGGGAAACCCTTGATATTTGGCACAGGGAAATACCAGTGCCCACAAATGATAGCTTCTTGTAAGTCTCCAACCAAACTAAAAATCTGCACCAAAAGCTTTCTAGACTTTTTAGGTTTTCAATAAAACTTAGAGAAATGCAAAATGCAGCTGGCTGGGACTAAGGCAAACACCCGGAGGGCCCCTTTTTCATGGTACAGCAAGCCGCCAGTGCTCCAACCAAGCAAACTGGCTTATTTTGGTATAATCACAGTGCCAACAGTTCTTTGATATTGGCAAGGTTTAAGCTTTCTCTGTTCTTGATAATGAGATCAGGCATCAGAGATTCGCTCGAAAATGCCAAAAAAAAGGCATTTTTTTGGCAGTTTTCACCTAAAATCGGTCTTCAGAAAAAGATTTGAAAAATGATTCGGAGTGTCATCACAAGTACACGTCATATCCAGTCCCCTAGTGTTAAATTAAGGAAAAAATAGAGTTTTTATAGGATCCCCCTCCCCCCAGAAAACCCCCCTCTTTTTTATACATTTTTTTATCTGTATACTCCCGCCTTATTCCTGTTAATAACGATTTCATAAAAATTCAAATTGTCTTAATTTTCGAACCTGTTGATGAAAACTTCTTAAATGACCATTTATTTTCCTTGTAATGTAATTAAATTTGAGATATGTCCGTGGTTTTGACTAATTCTGAAGTTTTTATTTTCTATGAGAATTAGTGAGTTTGTTTTTTTAAAAATATAGCAGGAAAAAGGGTGTGCATAACATGTATACTTGACAAACTTGTTACAAACAAAAGAGCTATTAGTAAATCCAAAAAGAACTCTTACACTGCTGTACTTTTTGAAAACACAGGGTTCACACGGTCATGAAAAGTCATGGAATTTGAAAATGTAATTTCCAGGCCTGGAAAAATTTTGGAATTTGGGAAAAATGGCAAGGGTCATGGAAAAATCATGGAATTTTATTTTTTCCTTTAGCTGTGGTTTCTGGTGAATAAAATATCAATATAGTTGAGCGCAACTGTGCCGAAATAAAATGATAAAATTGCATTACATTAACAAATTTAATGTTTTGATCTAAATTCAAGAACGTTACTCTGTCTTTCAGTGTCCAAAAGATGTAACTAGCCTTTGAAGTTGAATTAGAATGCAAGGAGCCCCCTTTTGGAGTGAATTTTTTTCTTTCTTGATATTTCTAAGTCATGGAAAACTGACATTTGGTCCTGAAAAAGTCAAGGAAAAGTCATGGAATTTCATTTTTCATGGAAAGTCATTCTTAGTGTGAACCCTGAAACAATAATCTTAGTTTGAAAAAATCGTTCCCAACAAACGACCTTGTTGTGTTTCTATTTCATAACAAAATGCTACCAAGTCATATGAAAAAATATTGGAAATAAATTCTAATTCTTACTTATAGTATAACCTGACTTTGTAACTCGTAGTATAAGCAAATTGTTATCTCAAACTTCAAATGTTTTCTATTTGTCGTCGAGATAAACTTTTATTATTCACTTGGTATACACGCACATGAGCGAATTGTTTGTCTAACATAGCTAAAGAAGCGTCTATTATTTAATTTAGTTTTTGTTTTGTTTTTTGTTTTCAGCGAAACTATATTATTCTTGCACCAGATCTTTCTGAAAGGGCTTCAAAATCGAATGGAAAATTGGCCGACTTTGGTTCTTGGTGAGCTATTAGTCTGTTTTTTTTATTTTAATTATTTATTTATTGCATCAGCGGGCTAATGGGGGTTGTTAACGTTTATCTTTGGTGCTGTGATAAGGATTAGTTTCCAGTTCATTTTCGCCTAGTGGGGGCCGTACTTTTTAAAAAGATCACCAAGGATATCAATTAGGTCGCCATATTATTTATAGAAAAAACAATATTCGTTTTTATTCTTTTGGTAGTAAGTCGAGAATTTTTCTAAAACGACGTAATGGCAAGAAAAGAAGGTCGCCAAATTGGTGACCGTTCTGACAGTTTTGGTCGCCCATTATATTATTTTACCTACTCGCCATGGCGACCAAAACGGTCGCAGCTTAGAGCGCTGATTTCTCGTGGTTTTTGACTCATGACCCATCATTTATCATGACTCATAATTTGGCAAGAGTCACGGTTAGGATCCCAAAACCGTTTTGGGTTGTATTTATAGTTTTGGTCACTGAAACGGTTTGTATCATTATGGCGTTGTTAGGATTGTAGTCATGGTTATGGCAATAGAGACGGTTATAATCGCGGGAACGTCTAGTATCATGACTCGTGGTTATAATCGCGGGAACGGCTAGTATCATGACTCGTGGTTATAATCGCGGGAACGGCTAGTATCATGACTCGTGGTTATAATCGCAGGAACGGCTAGTATCATGACTCGTGGTTATAATCGCGGGAACAGCTAGTATCATGACTCGTGGTTATAATAGCGGGAACGGCTAGTATCATGACTCGTGGTTTTAATCGCGGGAACGGCTAGTATCATGACTCGTTGTTATAATCGCGGGAACGGCTAGTATCATGACTCGTGGTTATAATCGCGGGAACGGCTTGTATCATGACTCGTGGTTATAATCGCGGGAACGGCTAGTATCATGATTATGGTTGTTGAAGTGTTAGTTACCGGAAGCGAGTAGTTTGTTTACAAATATACCCACGAGCTGGCGATAAAATGAACGAGAAATGTAAATAATGGACGAGGCAAAGCCGATTCTATTATAAAAAATTTCGAATTCGTTTTATTGCCAGCAAGTGGGTATATTTGTAAACAAACTATGAACTAAAAGTCAGTAATCCTTTTTATAAGCAAGCCGAGTTCACTGCATTGCAAGGCGCGCCTTACACAATGAACTTCAAGCAAGAGCCGAGTTTGAACAATTTAATTGAACAATGAGGCTCAGATTGGCCAAAAATGAAGAACAATTTAAGAAAAAGCTCAGGCTCAAAATGAAAAAAAGTGAAAGTGTCTTTATTAGTTGAAACTTTACTGAATCTTGTAGTTTCGTTTGCAATGTGTATAGTAAAACACAGAGGCATCGTTTGCCACTTATTATCATTATATCTATTACATGTATTGTCCCAAATGATAAACGTTTTCATCTAATATCAAAAATTTCCTCGTACAAGCAAGAAAAAGAACAAGTAACAATATTCCACAATCATAATATACAAGACACTCAGTCTTGGAGGATAACTTCCACCCCGTCAATGTCATTAAGACTGATATAATCACTTGTGCTGTCATCATAGTCCACCTTGTACTCTCCAAGTCGTTCGTTGTAGTACACTATGTCACCAGTAAACCAACCATTTTCGTACAGTGCCCGCACCTTCTTTCCAACTAATTCGGCGTCAGTTGTCTGGTCATCTTCGTTATCTTTCAAAATGTCCCCCTCTACATTCGGCTCTTCCAATTCGTTATCCTCGGTTTCCACATCTTCTGTGTCGGGCAGTGGCTCCACATTCTGTGGTGCAGGGAGTGTCGTGGTTGGCTCCAAGTACGACAATGGCGGTGGCAAGTTTTAACCCGGTAGACCCTCTGGCTTTATCTTCTCTACGTTGGAGCCATCTGCTGTCATAAGGCACCCACTTTTTTTCTCAAATGCCGCACCTGAATGTGTCATACTTACTGCTGGTCAGTTTCTTGTATGCCTGTCCGGCCCAGTGTGTGAGTAGGATTTGTTGCTCCTTTGCGGAAAATGGGTCAACATTCCCATACTACTGTCAGCGTTCTGCTCACTATCCAACCAACGATAATGGGCCTGCTTCATAAGAACTTTCAACAGCGCGGCATAACCGGCATAGACAGGCTGCCATATCTGTTGCATTTTGCAAACCATACCAGCATGCACCAGACTTCTGAGACACAGCTTCTTTAAATTCGCAGCTACTTGTGCTGTAAGGTTGTCACAGAACAGAACAACCCGTGATACGGCTGGTGCAAGCGTCTTATGGACCCATTCAGCTAAAACTGGGGTGTCCGCCCAGGCATTTTCCTGGAAGTATACATCGACTCCCTTATGCCAAGACTCTCGTTCGTCATCAGAAATTCTTTTTCCACGGCCTCTGAATATTATTTCTGTTCATAAAATACAACATATAACACAAATCAGACATTTTTCATTAATCTTGTTCAGTCAAGTTTTATAAACTCCTCAATCCACCCCCACGAGAACAATTGGTCAATCCAGCCCCCTATGAATTCCCTCTCTACGTACATAACCGTGGTTGTGGTCCAGTTGGCCGAAAGCATACTTGTAAAGTACTTGTCTCTTGTCCAGGCCACTTCCGGGTTGGGATATCCAGACCTTCTCATGTCTTTGATCGTTCTTCCTTTCATACATATGGTACGTCTTATGGACATTGATGGCAAAAGGAAATGGGCTTCGGTAAACAATAAATCGTTGCTCCGGCAAATAGCGGCTCCATTTGTTGTTATAACTGTCGCAGCTGCCTGTTCGTATTAGGCGTTCCCGCGTAGTTGCGTTCCACTGTTGGCTCTTTGGGCGAAACTCTTTCTTTGAAATGTTCCGATTGCGCTGTCTGCTACGTGCCCGAATGTTGAATCATCTTTTGAAACTAACGATTACATGTTTACCCAGAACTGCATCAGGTTTTCCCGTCATTTTTCTCGGTGCAGGTTTTGTTCTTTAGACCACAGCCAACCAAAATCTATCCGATGTCCTTTAGCACGTGCCATTTTTAAGGACTGCTTCAGGGTGGTGTAGAGATCGAGGTACTTCACTGATGGGCGAATTTTAAAGAAGTTTTTGTGCTCATTTCTTGCAGCTCTCATGATCTTTACCTTGTCTTTAGCTCAGTTTAGGACCTATTTAAACATGAAAAGTTCATTAAAGTCATTTTCTTTTATTTCTCTTATTGCCGATATTCAGTATTGCATACGCATGCGCACGCACAAACAAAATGTACTGGAGTGCACAATGCACAGTAAGACTGATGCAACAAACAAAGAAAAACTTAAAATTGTCATTACATACCAAAGAGCGGTTAATATGGAACTTCTCTTGCAATATCTCTGGAAGGATACCGGACTCATAATCTTGGACTACCTCAGTCTTGAACGATGCTGTATATGTGCGTCTCTTTTCTTATCCGCGACGGCTAGTGGCACCTGAGATGTGCTGTGGCTTTTGTTTGCTTTCATTTTGTATAACGGTATCTATGAGATCCTTTAATACATCTGCTACGTCATCGGTTTTACTATCCTTGACTCTTGTTTTACTCTTTGTATTGTATAAAGGAAATATCAACCTTAAACTTGAATTGTGATTACGGAAAGCGAAACAAAAATTATCTTGTGCTGGAGTTTTAAAAAGTCATGCTATAATTTCGAATTACCTTCCGTGCACGCACAGCATGTGCACACTCAGACCTTGTTGGGCTTTAAAGCCCTTCCGACAGTGACTGCATTTCAGAATCTTATCTTCACGATTAGGATTGATAAAGTCAGGACCGTCTACTAATCTAACTCGTTTACCTCTATGGTTCACTTCGCAAAAAAATCCGCAGCCCATTAAAGTACTTTGACGTTTCGCCATGCCTGACACTTTCACGCTGGGCGACTTACGAGATGTAATATTATTGACCATTTGTAATACGAGACAGACTCGTAGCCACGATTCTTTGCGGGAGGGTGCGCCGAGACACATCTAAGGAGCGCCGGAGGCGAGAGCCCGTGGACTTGTTCTGCCGGGAAATTTTGAAGTCAGTATGATATACATGTTTAAAAACATGGATTTTACTCAAATTTTTTAAACTTCAAAACTTTTTTTTGGCGCTGCACAACTTCTAAACAATTGTTTTGTGCTGCATGTAACATGCAATGAGAAACAAATTCTTTTTCCACTCGTCTAGAGAAACATTGAAATTGATTTAAGTTTTACCAAGTCATTTATTGACTAAGTTTTTAAAATCTCCGTCGCTGGCTGCTAATCAAAGATGAAATATATATTTTTTGCTCATTTACAGTATTTCATCAGTACCAGACAAACAAAGAATCAGAACAGAACTATACTGTATTATATATAATATTATTTTACTTTTTAAAATCGGCAACCAAAAAATTGATCTCTGCAGCCTGTGGGCGAGTGCGAGAGAGGACAAAATGCACAGTGGTCAGTAATCTTAGATAAATGTAGAGATCTCTTTAAATTACGGACGATCAGCATTGATTTTTAATGCCTTGTCTTTTTGTTTTGATTTCTCATCATTTTAACCCTCTCACAGAAATAAAAACAAATTGAGGCTGAAATCGCAAAAAATTATAAACAATGAGGCTTAGCAAAATTTACTGGTTCTTATAAAAAAAAGCGTGTACAGTAAAACCTGAGTTTTGCGACCACCCTTGGTGCACGTGAAAACGGTCGTAAATGACAGGTGATCGTTACGGCAGGTTAAGAAATGACGTCATAATTTCATAATAATAAAAAAAATTAAAAATACTACGTACGCATATATACTAAAACATAACTCAGGTTTTACTGTACATAATTAAGATTGCATATTAGGTTCAAATAGTGTAACACAGAAGTAACAAAAAGTAGTTCATGGAAAATGATTTTAAAAAGACGGAACTCTTAAAAATCAACGCAAGGAAAGAAAGTAATTTTCAATTAAACAAATACGAAACAAAGATTTTTCTGAAATTTGTTAAAAGCTGGATTAAATCGTAAATTAAAATCAGCAAATACTTTGTTTTAGACTTTGCCAGTATTTCCTTTAGGAAGTTTGATCATTATTTCAATAAAACCTTCGAAAAACTCACCCGCATTTAAAATGTTTTCTCACGCCGCCATCCCCGATTAAGAAGTAACGAAGCGCCATCTTGAATGTTTCTTGTGAAAACAAGTCACTCGCCGTCAGGAATCTGTATATTTTCGCTTTAAAATTTTCGCACCATAAAAAAACAAATATTACAACAGTTGAAAACCTGGTATTTTGTAAATCTGGCAATAGTTTGAATTCAATGTTTAAAAAATCCAACAAAAAAGCTGTTTAAAAATGTCATAAACTTTTTTACAAGAAACCCAATGTCATAAAACGTATGTAAAACTAAATGGCGGGAAAACTGTTGGACTTGTGCCAAATAGCCCGCCAAATTAAATAATTTGAGTGTATACTTTGATAAAGGACAACTTTGAAAAAATAGAACCAGTGATTAGTTTTAAGAATTCGTTGTTTTTCTATAGTCGAAAACTTTTGTATTTTGGCCATTTTCAAGCAATCAAAACGAGTGGTATATTGTTGATAATCAACGTTGTGCGTGGTGTGTTCTCAGATTTATCAAGGTCATGTGATCGATTTTGACCAATTGCACTCCCGTGTTTTTTACAGTGAATGAAGATTGCTTATTAAAGCTACATTTATGACAACAGGAACGGTTATCGTTATACGGGAACTGTTAAAATTGTCACGGTCATGGTTCTAGTATAGTCGCGGCCTAGAATTCGTTTAATATAATTCTTTTTTTGTTGTATTTGAATACTTGCAGGTGATTTGTTCGACATGTTGCTTCCAATGCTCAGTATTTACCAAGAGTATGTGCGTAATCACCACTATAGTCTTCAGGTAGGACGTCTTTCAACCTAGTAGAAGAACAAACTTTTGAATGGACTACTTTCAATAATTTAAAAGACCATTAACCATCGATAGTTAATTGAATAAGGAGTGTCAAGTGGTTAGAACTTGTGACTCCTGTCTCTGTGGGTCTCACCTGGATACCGAGATTCAGGTATCCTTTGATCCTTCTATTGTTTCTTGCAAAAAATCTTTGAGAGCTGACACTTAGCTTGATGAATTATAGGAATGTATGTTTCTTTCGGTGTTCGGTTTCGCTATACAGGGATAGATATTAATTTTTTTTACTAGACATGTGGACTAGTATTCACTTAGGTTTACTAGTCCACCCCACTTTGTACTGGACAGCTTTTTGTTTCATTAGATTTACAACACCAGTAAAGATACAAGTATTTCAAATCGTTTTTATTAATGCTAACACAACTTCATTACGTGTATTTGGGTCAAATCATTTTTCTAGTTCAGTTGTAATAACGACTTTTTTTGAAGGATTGTGTTCCAGTTTATACCAATATTTTCTTCTAGAAACGAGAAAAGAACCGAATAAAACTTGATGTTTTCTGGCATCGGTATTTGGTCGTGTAATCAACATGGCGCGTCTTTTTGGCACTCGGTCAAGTTTTTGTGAAGATACACGTTTGAAGGAAAAATAGCTTTCAACACAATTTTTTGTAACTAAAATGATAAAACTTAAATTAAAAGTCTATTTTTTTTGTATTTAATCAAGAAATTATTCATGCGTAGCGTGCTTCTATCGTGTTATGGATGCATTTGGGAAGTTGGTAGAGCACGAGAGAAGCGTTTGAGCAGCACGAGGCGATGCCGACTGCTTCTCTAGCTTCTCGAGTGCTCTCCCATCTTCCCAAGTGCATCCATAACACGACAGACACACGCTACGCATGAATTATTTCTTTTAGAATATTTGACTGCTCAGTTAAGGAGAAAGTATCATTTACGCGCGCGTTGATGATGTGAAGATTTTTTTGTTGGTTCAACGCAAGCTCATGATAGATTTTGTCAATGAAGTTTTTTTTATTATATCATGCAGATAAAGACATGTTTTAAATCTGCCAAGTGTTTATATAACAAGTTAATCCTCGGCAAAATTTATAAAAAAGAGCTGTCGCACAAAAGATAAGGTTTTGAACAAGTTCATCAATCAAGGTGGCTAGACGTCTCCTTGATCAAATGAGCTTTCTTTTTCGTTCACGTCAGTTTTAGTTTCGGAACTAAGTTGTACGATAACAGTGTTGATGGTACAGTTGTTAAACAATGATCCCAAAACTCTTGACTCCACTTGTTTGTGACTGATTTTTGCGGTGAGACAGGACTGGAGAGTCGCTGCATGTGCGAAGTTGTGCCGCTGACAGCTGACTGTTATAATTTATCAAGCTCTGCTCATTTCTGTGACCAGAAATTGCCATTATGTGACGGTTTGGAATTCCTTCATTTGACCACAAGGTTATTGCTGTGACTCTTACGCTGTGATTGGTAAATAGTTTGGAAAGATCTGCCGCTTCACTTATTTCTTTCCTCATGTTGTCGAGCTTGTTTACTCCTTATAGTCGAGCCTCGTAGCACAATGTGTCTTCGTCACTCCAGCTTCTTTTTGGATACCGCTCACATTCGCTCAGCTTTGATTTATATACTGATACCATGGCCTTGTAAACATCGTTTACAGTGTCGGTTTCCTACATTCTAGCAAGCTTTTCGTATCTCGGCACGTCGTTTAAGCCTCCAGGATGCATGGTTTTTGCTTGCTTCGTCGTGAGACATTGTCACGTAATTTCGGCCGGTTGCGTCCACTTCAAACTTAAAACTTGATTTCTCTGCCCCTCACAATTTAGACGACTTCAACTTTGCCAGATCTTCTTGTTCAATTGCCGGTTTGTGCTTTATGTTTTCTTTGCCAAGGCGCTTCAGATTAACCAACTGTGTATTTAATATTTCATTGGATGTTTTGAACCAAGCATCTGACGAAAGTTTCAGACCTTTATTTAAATGTGGATCATTTAGGTATCTCTCAATTGCGTGTCGAAGACTTAGCAATGAAGATTTGTTGTAAACATCTCCTGTGTGACTTCCTGCCTCAATGTAAAACAGCCGAAGGTTTGTATTTAATTGCCCGGGTGTCATCTCTTCCAGCTTTGTTTATTTCTATTACAACATCAGTCTGAAAGACAAGGGTATCTAAATTATTTTTTTCTTCATTAGACAAATTGTAAACTTACCATAGCCTTAAGATAATAAAATTATTTGAAAATGTAACGTTTGTTGTTATTAATTTGAAGAGAATTTTAAAAGAGCACACTAGAGGATTTGTGGAACTGTTTTTAGTATTGAAACATTCAAAACCGTCAAAAAAGCTACAATTTGCAAGCTTATAGACGTACCTTAAAATATTTTAATCCTGCATTTTATGTTCTTCTTAGTTTTCACCGAGAGGCGGTTCTCTGTGTCCGTCACTCATGGAAACCTCACGTCCTCACTAAATTCATTAACTGTTCTTCAAAATCAAAGCCGGGTGATAGAAAAACTCGGTAATTCTTCGTCTAATAATAATAAGTCGTCTTGCATGATAAAGAAAAACTTGAAACTAGTTAAAATAGATGGAGTTTATAAATGTCGAAAAAGATGCAGATGCGAGAATTAGCACCTTTATGAGTTTTTATAATTAACATTTTATATTTCGAACGCCCTGATTGGCTGAAGCAGCGTACTTTATCAGAGTACAGATGTTCGGTGTACCTTATAGGAGTACAGATGTACGCTGCTTACGCCACCTCTGTTCGCTTTCGATTTGCGTAAAAAACGTTTGTCTTGAAAATTGCGCGAATTCGAGGAAATTAATTGATTTCTTAATCAAATAAACAAATGGCTTTTAAATAAAAATAAAGCCATTTTCTAGTAACAGTTTGAATTTGAAATCCGTGCTGTGAATGGGAATGGAGATATGAGCAAAACTTGACAACATTGCTTTAACGAAACGAAAAACTTAAAAACTCAAGAAGTAGGTAAAACACTCGACTACGTCTCGTGTTTCCCCTAAACTTTTTTCGTGCTCTATCCGCTTCCTGCGTGCTTTACAACAGAACAGATCACAGGTGAGTTATATAGACGCACGCTCACGTCTTGCAAAAAGCGCGCGAAAAATCTCTTTATATGATCTAATTCCCATTTTGAGGAATTTAAATATGTTGTTTGAAAACATTTTTCTAAAATATATCGTTTACTTATTGTTCGTACTGGTTGACGGCAGATTGCACAAAGCGGCAGAAACTTGAGATATTTTTAAATTTTGATTTGTATAGTAATTTAAATTTAGATTTGACACGAAATAATGTTACT
>JAOTRI020031233.1:0-18257 GCA_028564885.2 Zoanthus sanctaehelenae | reverse complement strand
CGTGCACGTGCTCCGCTCGCTGCATTCCAACGTGCAGTTATTGTATTTTCTATTGTTTTCTGCCGTCGTCGTCGGCGCCTCCGTCCTCGTTGCTTAAGGTCCCTACTAACCAAGACTTTAATATAAAAAAAGTTCAATCCTGTTCCTAGTAATTGTCCACAATATATTTCTTCTTCTTAAATATAATTATTGCAATTACAATATTTAGACAGTGTTTTGTAATGCAGTTTTCTTTTACATTTAGGAAGATAAAAGTTTCTTCCCAAATAAGTTTGTTAAATTGAATACTGAATTGAAATGTACCCTCTCTTTCTTACGGTGGCCCACAAGTGTCAAACGGAAGCAAAACACCAAAACACATTTAAAACTCGAAAACACGTTCACAAAAGTAAAAAACACATTCACAAACGAAACACATTTTAAAGTAGAGGACTACTGTGTCACAAAACTTTGAGAAGGTCATGATACGTGTTGCGTTTTTTTGAAGTACAATTAAAGGATTCAGAATAGAAGTATAGATATTTCCCTAAACAGAAATGCCATAAATGAAATATGGGTGATTAAGAGAGTAATATGTTTGAATAGGTACTTTAAAAGTAACATAACAACGCACTTTCCACAAGATACCTATACTACGATAAATTTTCTTAGACACGTTTTGAACATGAACTTTGAAGGATAAATGAGAATCCAGATAAAGAGAAAGATATCCTATCACTATCAGCTAGTTTCAAGGGTATTTGATTGATAAAAAATTGTAAATTATGCAGGAGTTTCGTTTGGGGTGGATAAACAATAAAAAAAATTGTTTTATCAATATTAAGAAACAGTTATGATTATTGATAAGATGTGTCAGTGTTAATCTGTTTTTCAAGTTCTATGATATTCTTGTGTGCAAAAAAGAGATTGCAGTCATCAGCGAAGAAATGAAATTTAAAGATGTCTGAGCTGTTTTTAAAGTCATTCATGTATAAGAGGAACAGGAGCGGTCCCAGGCTGCTACCCTGGGGAACACCACATGAAATATGTTGCTCATCAGAGGTGGTGTTTCTTTTGGAAACATAATAATTACTGTCTGCTATTTGTTAGGCAAGATTTGAACAAGAGATAAGTAAGGCCTCTAATTTACACAATTAATTGCCTTACGAAGGTCTAAGAAAATACCGCAAGAATAATTACCATCTTCAATGGCATTTTGGACTTTAGCTATGATAAAAATTGTGGCTAGCGAAGTGGAATGTTTAATACTCAAAATCCAAACTGGTTTTCAAACAAGACATTATTGTTATTAATAAAGTCAATCAGTCGTTTATACATAAGTCTCTCTAGCAAGCAATTGACATTTGATAATAATGAAATTGGTCTGTAGTTACAGACAGTGTAGTTACAGACAGTAGTTTGAAAGGCACTTTTAATTAAAGACGCTCAAAGAGCGCATGTGCAGGTCACTCCTTATGGGAGGTTTTATGGAATCTTTTTGTTGCGTCAAAATTGAAGCGATATCCGGTTGGAGGTGGAAATAATTCGTTAGACATTCATCCAATGAGCATTAAGTCTGGGTCACGAGTGAATTTGGAAACCAAGATACAACATATGCACGAGTTTTATAACGGAGAGACGATGGCTGTCAGTTTCCACAATCATGCATATTTAATAAACATCAATGTTCTATCTAGCCCGACTTTAGCAAAGTTCGCATTTCTAATGGAGTGCAAATGCTAAACTAGTTGTTTAATCACTACTATTTTGTAGTAAATAGTGCACTGTTCTGTCTTGAGAGACACCATTACGAAAAGTTATAAAAATGGTTGGTTTCTTCGCTATTTTTGAACGTATGTTGCTCAAAATGGTAAGTTATCTTGCAATTATGATCCTTTACAAACTACATTTGCCCTTTGTATTTTTTCTTCGATATTTTTAGAGAAATGGATTTCGGTGAGAGCCCCGCTTTGATAAGTCTTCAGCTCTGAGTCGCCATTTCGAAACGTTACAAAATCTATTTTCTTTACCATTTCTCTACGGATGTTGCACAAAAATTTAAATTATTTTATTCTTAGGATACTTTAGGTCATAAATTTGGCTTGAATAGTTTTTCTTCGTTATTTAAAAAAAAAACGACCTCGGCGACTTTAGTTTTTACACGTGACGTCCGCCATTTTGAAAAGTCTTAAACGTGATGCCATTTAGTATTTGCCGCAAAGCGTTATGGTTAGTGTTACACGCTCGCTCATTTATTTCCCTACAAACACGACAACATGGGACACTCCCGTCTGTAAGACTGGAGTGACTAAAACAGGAGTTACACAAGCTAGTTTAAAATTTTCAGGTACAGTACCAATGGAGAAAGAACAGTTAAAAACTCTTTCTAGAGGGTATGTTATGTAGTTTTTGATCAAATTTAGTAATTTAGTGGGAATACTGTTTGGACCGGTTGATTTAGAGGAATCAAGTTTATTAATTTCATTTATAATTTCTTCAGCGGTAACTGGCCTAAGAAATAAACTATTTTGAATGGGATTATCCATGTAATTAAGAGGTCAGGAACTACACATATCTGAACTGGAACTGCATAGTGTCTCATTGATACTTGAAAAATATTTGCGAAAAGTTTTAGCTATCTGTTTTGCATCTTTTGTTTCGGAGTTATCTAAAAGATTAGTTTTGAGGGTATATTTGTAATGGTCATGTTTTTTTATTAGTTATCAATTCTCCAATGCCTTTCCAAGTATTTTTTATATTTGAGGAATTTGGAAAAAAAATATTTATTGTAGTAGTTATGGTTATTTAATCTATCCTGTAATACTTGTATGTAAAAGAGTCACAAAATGTCTTTGTTTTTAGGTATTGTTTGAATAGTTTGAATAATTGTGCACAGCTTACCTGCATCAAAGAATCTTCTTCTTTCTTGATAGCATCCATAATTGGTCTGATTATTGGGTTTAGCTTTGGAGGCAGGTTATTCAGTGCTATAAGACATCCCGCAACACTTGCCTGAACCCTAAAAAAAACAATAACTGTGGAGTGTTATTATCAAAATACAACGAACATTACTTGAACATACCTCTTACTACTTTCAACAATGACATGCTTCTTAATGCATGGAGTTATTTTCAGATCAGAGTATTGGAAGTAGTATCAGAAGCTTTAGCAGTACCGTTGGTAGTAGTAGTTGTTGAAGTAATATTATTAGTACAAGTTATGCAAGCTTTAATTTGGGTCTATTCAATTTATTTCCCAGAGGACTGCGGCCCATTGGTGGTCTTCAGCATCGTTTGGATTGTTGCTTGCCAAGTGTTGAGTATTATCTGCTTTGTTAGCGAATCAATCGTCCTGCACCTCTTTACCTGCATCCTCCTTTACGTAGCATAATAGCCTGCTTTCTTAGAGGCCACGAAACTATCCTATTATGGTACTCCCGAACTACAAGGCGCGAGATTAAGAACTGAAATTTCATGGTCACATTTTGTGACTGGTTGTTCAATTTTAGTCGCAAAATTTAAAACAGTTAATCACAAATTAAAATTGCGACCGCCGTTGAGGTTTTAGGCGCAAAAGGAAATATTTGATCGCAAATGCGACTATATCAGTTACAATTTCGAGCCCTGTAGGTACTGTGCATCTTAACGAGCAACTTTTGAACTAACACGTCATTTTCGTCCAACCAGTCTTGGTGTTTGGATATAATCCTATTGAGATGTGTAAGCACACCGTTGTACTCTGTTTTTGAAAACAACACTTGTCCTCCTCTACTGCATCATTTGCACATAGAACTAAACTAAAAAGGAAACACTAATCTAAAATAAATATTCTCTATTTGATCAAAGAAGGCAAAGAGATACTCTACCTATGCAATATACCAGCAAAAAAAAAATAAAGGATTGCCCACAGGAAGATGACTAACCTAACATGAAGCTTTTGGAATTCGTACTGCAACTGCCCTATTGTTGCCATGACGTGTTTTCTTTTACCTTCCATTGGCTGCAAGCAAATAAAAATGAACAAAATCGTCAACATCATTATCATTATCGGCTTCTCCATCACCATCACCAACATCGTCACCATCACCAACATCGTCACCATCACCAACATCGTCACCATCACCAACATCGTCAGCATCGTCACCATCACCAACATTGTCACCATCACCATCGTCATCATCAACATCGTCATCATCACCAACATCGTCACCATCAACATCGTCACCATCACCAACATCGTCACCATCATCGTCACCATCACAAACATTGTCACCATCATCGTCACCATCACAAACATTGTCACCATCATCGTCACCAACATTGTCACCATCATCGTCACCATTACCAACATTGTCACCATCATCGTCACCAACACCAACATTGTCACCATCATCGTCACCATCACCAACATTGTCACCATCATCGTCACCATCACCAACATTGTCACCATCATTGTCACCATCACCAACATTGTCACCATCATCGTCACCATCACCAACATCGTCACCATCATCGTTATCTTCCACATTTTAAACGTATATTTACCATGCTTACAAGGAAAATATGGCCTAAACGCTCCCTCCTCAGTTCTGGAAAAGACTCCATTTCTTGAATAGGTCAAACTTTTTATTTGCCATGTTTCACTTCAATACAACATGAGATTTTAAACATATACCTTGAACACCCTACCCACTGAGCGAAGGGAGAAACCCTACAATTCATATCTGATCTTGTTCAGACACTCTTCAGCATTATCACCAGCACTTATTTGGTGCTCAGCTACCAAAGACAACTCTTTCTTTTTTTCATGTCGTCTTAAATTATGAGCATTTTTCTACTTTTAAGATCATTTCTTTCTACCTACAGATTTCCAATCCCTCGAGAGCCTCGTCTATCTTCGTTCTTTTTTAAATCATTATCAACAGTCTAACCGTCTAATGGTAAACTATTTTCAAGTTTAATAACTAAAGTAGAACTTAAGAATCTGAGCAATATTCAGCTCTTGGTTAGCACTAATCAGCTTTTTAACGAGTTCATACGTGTTTGTTAAAGTACTTAATCAAAGATAAAAATACCGAAGATATACCCTTAGGGTAGATATATTTCAAATATACTAGCAGTTTCTATCAAAAGTGAAGTGTTGCGATATCAGAACTGCAAAATGTTTTTGTATGGATAAAAAGTATCAGAGAGTCATGGTTCACAACCAATCCTACCGTATGGATTATTTGTTTATTTATTTCAAGTAAAAGATGAGCTCAAAATTAACAAACAAAAATAAATAAAAAACGTAGATACACAAAACATAAAATCAGCATTAGAACGAATATAAATACAATTTATTTACAAGAACAATTCAAATGTTTCAGTTTATAAACATGAACTCAACATAAAATGGCAATAAAAGAAACTGTCGTTAACTTGACAGTCGGGCCAGCTACAGTAACTAGCCAGCCCACAAAATCGACTTTGTTCACGGTATTATCATGCGCCACAGGAAGCTCATTCGTCCAGAATAGTCTTCGAAGATCGAGATGGGATATGAACCAACGAACTTCCGTGTTCTAGTGAGATGCTGTAAGTTGTAACTACTGAGCTAGTTGAGAGCAAGGGTCGATTTACTGGGTCTCCTCTGTATTGTTGTGATCAATAACTAGTTTGAAAACGTTGTAAATACTTCAAACTTAACAGTTCGTAAAATAAAAATGTTGTTAAAACATCCATAACTGTGTGAAATTATAAGCTTTGATATCTAAAACATCCAAATAACCTAACCAAATACAATATTTCATCGTCATTCTTTTTTATTAAGTAATGCCAATGCGTATTCTATATTGTCATGCGTCAGACACTAAATCACTACAATTTTACCCATCAATTCCCTAACCAACAGGCGTCACTCCCCCCCAAACCAACTATCCGGCATCCACCCACCCTTAACAAACAGGTGAAAGGCTCCCAAGCAAAAGATTCCAGTACCCACCTGTCAGACTCAGGTGGCCACGTGTTTACGCTGTTACGCAGGTTTAATTTAGGACATATGGTTCCCACGGCATAGCGAGACTGGCAATCTTGTAATCTGAAGCTACTACGTTGAGCACAACAAACACTGATGACATCTTTAATTAAATACTGCAGCATCACAAATCAGCAATGAAAAAAAGGAAAAAAACATAACTTTAGATATTTTGAGGTTGATGTACATTGACTAACTTGATTGTCTATCAGGAATACTAGTCGGAAAACTAAAAACTACATGGTCCAAGTAGCAGTTTATTCGAGCTTGTTAGAAGTAGCTTGAAAGCATGAATGAGTTATTATTATATTAGAAAGCAATCACAATTTGAATAAAATATAATTTATTGTAGACAAAAAAATTAACGTATTGCATTCATATGAAACCATGATAGCGACGAGTGCATGTCTGATCTTTAAACCATGTGTCCAGTTTCACTCTACTTGATGTTTATCACTTCATATATCAAACTCGCTTTTCCTACTCAGGCTTTTCGTTTTCACTTCGTCTAAGGACGAAAGTATGAAAATTCTGTGTTTTTTTATCAACTGTTAAAACCTAAAACAAATTCTGATCAACTGCTATATATAAGTATAAAAAATATAAAAATTAAAAATATATATTACGAATTAATAGATATCTGATTAGATATAACTATAATGCTGCTGAAAAAAATAGCAAAACAGTTACTGTTCATCAGCAGGATGCCCAAATTGTGTGCAATTCACTACAATTGATTTCGGCTCCATTCAATTCTGTACCAATTGAAGACAATTTAGGTGGAGCCACCCACTAAGTGAGCACAGAAACTGAACAACGTTTAGTAAAGTAAGGAAAATCAATAGATAATCCGTTAAAACTAACGCGAAGTTTCGACGGTTTCATAGTAACAAACATTACTGAAAAGTTAAGTAATAGTGTGATAATCTGCATATAAATTGAAATGCTTTTAAATTTTCTTTCATTCGTAAGCTCTCAATTCGTAATTCAAATGGACGGCTTTTCCAACACAACCATCAGTGACAGTAATGGCTCACCAGTTGTGTTGTAAAAGCCGACATAATGACGACTATCATTCTTACTGAGCTATGAAAGAATGATAGCTGAAGGACAAAAAGTACAACGTCACGTTACCTCTGTTGCATACAGCATTAGATTAACAGTTTCATCAGCAACGTTGTCCAGTCCTGCGTCCCACGCCGCGAGGAAGAGGCGTCCATGAATGGTAGCAGAATCAGGCAGCATCAGATCATAAGAACAGAGACCGATCTCACTGTCTTCACCAATATCTGGTGATGAAACAAAATATTATAAATGGAAAATTTCATTACGGTCAAAAAAATTATTCTTTAAGAGCATTGCATTGCTAAGTCAGGTAGCAAAAACCTTCAAATGAACTGTAGCATGAAAATTTGAGGATGAGAGTTCTCATAACCAGCCAGATGATGCACGTAAAAACCAGGGGTGTACATGACTGATCTCTTAACCAGCCAGATGATGCACGTAAAAACCAATGGTGTACATGAATGATCTCTTAACCAGGCAAGACGATGCAGAGCTTAAGGACGGGTAAAAACCACTGGTGTAAAGTATGACTGATACCGACAAATATCAGAATAAGAGAAAACCCAGGTTCACAGTGATCAGGTGCCTGAAAACAGATGGTACCAGCACTATCTCCTGGCTTCAACCTGTAGCTGAACCAATTTCAGGATTTTTAAAACATAATAAATGAAATACAATTGGAAACACATTTGTTTCAAATAGGACTGGTTTGACAATGTGCTGTAATAAATATATTCTGGTAAAAAGGTTAAGGAAAATGTTTAGTCTTGATACTGCTATTACAATGCAAAACTTATCACAATATGTAAAACTGTTAACGGCTCTAATCTAAAAAAATAGAACATCAATGGCATCAAATCAATGCAAATATTTAATACTTTGGACTTGGTAGCTCCCAGAGTGTTAATGACAATTGCCCTGGTGCACTCTAACAAGAGAAAGAGATTGCTGTAATTGCTGTGTACCCTAAGAAAACCAGTTCCATGCCTGATACACCTGATTAGCCTGGGTTCAGTCATATTCTGATTTTGAATATGAAGAGCACACTCTTCCAAATTGATTGAGACTGAATGAGATCTGAGCATTGCTACAACATCAACTTTTTATTACTAGCTGACATGTACTCCGCTTCGCTTCGTGGTTTCTTACGCTTATCTCGTGTTCTCCCAACCTCCCGCGTGTTTACATCATGTTATGTAAAGACGGAAACCATTTTATATTTCTTAAATACTACATGCACATGAATGTAAATACCTTGCACACTTACCCTGATTAAAGACAGCAAACATCAATCATTGTCTCATCCATTAAGAAATATAAGAAGAAAAGCAAATTAATTAGTGGAAAAGTAACTAGCCAGGTTAAATGCAGGAAAACATATCTTTTTCTATAAAAAGTATATAGATCTACTGTAGGTCACAGATTTAAAAGCAACTTTTTAAGACATGTGTATGGCCTATCACAATATACAGATTGGAAAAGTGGGTGCTAAGTTCATTGGAGAAAATACTTTGAGAAGAGTGGAAAAATGTATGCTTTGAAACATGTGTGGTGTGAAGTTGGCTGAAGGGAGTTAATGGTTAGGACTGGAGGATACAATTGTTGAAACTATTGGGCAACGACGTTTGGCATGGTTGGGTCATGAATTTACAAGGAGTGGTGATGACTGTGTGAAACAGGCATGCAATTCTAATATTGAAGGCAGAAGAGGAAAAACAATTCTTTCAATATTTTCAAAAAATTGTTGATTCTTAGTTTTTCAAACTGACAGATACAAAGGTTTCCTAATGTATTGAAAAGGTGTACACAGTACCTTTAATGACAAAAGAGGTGCATTTTGTAAACAGTCTTCTTGGTTAAATTGATGCTATAACAATAAACAATATAACATATTTATAATCAAAGAAGATACAAAGCACAAAGATGCAACTCCACATTGTTAACTACAATCTACACTAGTCCATTTCTACACTTTAAACTTTTTTTTCTTACATACCACTACAAGTTGAAAACATTTCAGCCCACTCTTCACATTTTGCATTCTACAAGATGCCCAAAAATAGGCTTGACCTTCTTTTAGATGTGAAACACCACATGAAACGTGCATCAACAATTTAATATGAATGATTTGAGGTCACAAGTAGGATGACACATCATTGTGAAAGGCAATAAAAACTATGCAATTACATCAATCCATTTTGAAAAAATATATTAGGGCCAAAATCAAACAAACTTTAATTTGTGTTTTTAAATAGAAATGACACAGTATATGATATGATATATGATACAGTGTATCATATATGTATATATGATATAAAATAGAGGATATTACATAGGCACGCGGAGATACGGATTTTGTCTTCGAGTGTTAAAAAAATATTTCACGAGTGAGCGTAGCGACATGTGAGATAATATTTTCAAAACAAGAAGATAAAATCTGTATCTCCAAGCGACCATGTAATATTCTGTTTATCATATAATTATCCATAAAATACTTTGCAGCCATGTTGAAAGAATCACAAAGCTGCCGTGAAGCACACTCAAGGTGTAACTATGGTAACGTGTTATTTTCACTAGTGAAAATAACAATTTTTCGAAAGGGAGAAATATAAGTATTCTATGAACAATTATATGATAAGGTATGTTATGGTGTGATAAAATAATATATGATATGATATGATATACGATGTGATATGGTATCATGGTAGATGTGATGTGATATGATACGATAGATATACAAGTTCTCCTGTAAGGGCTTTTCAGAAACTATTTACAAGTATATACAGTTGAGATCAGACAGTTGAGGGTCTTAGAAAGTCCGATGAAGTCGCTTACATGTTAAGGCATAACTTGGCAGCTGATAAGAAGTGCCCTTGATGGAAAAAACACACCACAAAACCAAGAACACAACCTTACTCTTTGCGAGAAGTATATCGTTCTTTTAAGTACCCCAACAGAGTGACTGAGAAACTAGGCCTACAGTTTAACTTCCTTATCCGAGAAGACATGAAAGTCTAACCATTTACAGATGTTCAAGCAAAGGCAGCACCTTCTCCACAATTATTTTAAGTGGTGGTCTGGCCGTGAATTGAACCCAAGCCCCCCTCACAGTAGACAACTGTGCTAACCAAGCAGCAAATAAAGATTAGAAAACATGAAATATGGACAGGTTGAGAATTATTTCTTACCTATTATAACATTATTAATGCTGAATCAAGCATCAAGCATCTATAAATTACACTTATCCTTGACGAGGTTTCACTAGCAAAAAACATTTAAGAACTAAAATGTAGCAAAGTAAAATGTTGTATTAGCTAGTCTATTCTGTAACTTCTCTGTGTGCAAGGCATGCTGGGAGATAAAATATGGCAGCTTAATGAGAGCACATGTAATATTTCAGATCATTCATTAAAATGTTTAAACTCCACATGGTGGCAGCGGAAAATGTCTATTCAAGAAGAAGGAACTGCACCAGTACAACCTGTTACAAATTATAATGTACAGTACCACCGCCGGAAAAATTCAATTTTAAACTGGAAGAGTGGATAAAATGAATTTGGTGATTCGAGCGGTTTCGCACTGCAACAGAATTGAATGAAAATCAAAAGAAATGCAAGTCAACACACTCATGTATAGTATGGGGGATCGAGCAGATGATATTTTTCTTTCATTTGGATTGTCTGAAGGCGAATAGCAAAAACTATAATGTTGTTAGAAAGAAAATCGAGGAGTATTTCGTGGTGAAGAAAAATGTGATTTTTGAAAGGGCAAAATTCAACTTGCGAGTTTAAAGAGATGGTGAGTCCGTCCACAATTTTATCACAGATTTATATTGTCTTGTTGAATATTGTGAATTTGGAGCTTTAAAGGACAAACTCATTAGAGATCGAATCATTGTGGGTTTGAAAAATAGAAAATTGTCAGAAAAATTACAGCTTGACTCGCAATTTACTTTGGAGAAAGAAATAAGACCTGCCAGGCAAAGTGAGACTGTCAAGAAACAGCAGCCAATTTTGCATGGAGAAAATCCAGAAATTATTGATCAGGTACGTGAAAAAAGTCGTGTTAAAATGGTCAAAACCTAAACCTAAGGAACATAAAAGACAAATGGAGTCAAAACATCAGGAACCAGTAAAACTGAATCAACAATGTATGAGATGTTTAGGCCCAAATTACCCAAACAAACAGTGCCAAGCCCGTGATTCAAAATGCCATAATTGCTCAAAACTTGGCCATTGGGTAAAAGTTCCCAATGGGTTCGATTCCCACCAAGGGCTATATGTTATTCTTTCTTATTTCTTTCTAATTTACACAAGTTTCTAAACAGTTGAACCTTTCAGTCCCAGTCTGTTATCAACATCCAACTTGTACTTTGAACATGATACATAACACATAAAATTATAAGACATGACATTTGGTAATGAGAAAGTGAGAACTAATCAAACAAAGCAAACTATACAAAAGATTAAAAGTAAAATTTTCTTAATCTTGTTGTTATTCAAAGAAAAGTACAGTATGGGTACATTTTAGGAGAATCTATAACAGTAACAAGGCAACTGGGACAGTAAGACATCAAATTAAGGCTGGAATCTTTAACAACCAACTTCAAGGTCCAACAAATTGGAGCTTTCTTGGAACATGATAAATTTTGAGAAATCTTTGAATTTAAACTTTCGTGCAGAAGTGAAAGACTACTAACAGAGGATTGATTTGATAAGTACATTAAAGTTGTTACCTCAAAATTTGCAATAACTGTTTTTTTCTGTTTTTTCACCTTGTTTGTTTTTCTGATTATGTTTGGTTTTGGAGCAATTTTCTGTGTTGTTTGAGAATGTGATGCTGTGAAAAACAACGAGAAAATAATATTACAGACTGAAGTACTTTTTAAATTAGTCAGGACCCATAATGCATTGCAATGTATTTATAAGCAAAACTCTAATTCTGTGACGAAATTTGTAATTTCATGCAAATAAAATATTAAATTTAATAAGTCTATAAAAAAGCAGGAGATTCTATGGCAACAATGAAGGCATGAATTGTTCATGCATGTATTCATGAATTGCTAAGTTACCACTGCTTTACTTAAATTTTACAACTAACTTATTTCTTAATAATTGTAATTTCCTAACTCTAATTGTTCCTGTTAACAACATAACTCTTAACTGAGGTGTATCACCTGACAATTTGGTCACAAGTTTTGAGAAAAATATTTTTGGTACAGAATAACTTATGTACAGTATACAAACAATTTCAGCTTTATATAGAAACAGAAATTAGCAGCATATATTTAAAAAGTATATTATAGACATTAATAAAGAATACATTAATTAATAAAGAATACATTAATAAATAAAGAGTACATTAATAAATAAAGAATACATTAATAAAGACTAGAATTTCAAAACTATTAATTGAAAAGAATAAATGTTAATTTAAACTACATAGTTACAATAACATCATTCTGTAATTGATCAATCCTTGTCAGTTAATAGAAATTCATAAAACATTAATTTCGCAGGTTTACTGTAAGTTATGACTAAGATACTACTACTAAGACTGCTACTACTGTGTCAGGGAAGCTCAGCTAGACATTTGACACCTTCATCAGTTCTGCCATTCTACTTTGTTACTCATTAGAGCAGGGAGCTCTTCAATCCAACACTCAACAACATCACTGCCAATTGTTTTGAATAGCTTTTTCTCAGGTGGCCCTGAGATTTTTATCTGTGGGTGGGCAATCAGAGGAGTAACTCGCTGGAAAGCTCTTCATTGTTTCTCTAGCAATGACCAGCAAAATGTTGTATTTGTTGTTTAATCGTAACGTTGATTGGAGGGATGCACATGCAAAGTTCAGGGTTTATCAGAAGGTCATGCCAAGATCTGTTAAGTGTAGCACGGAGCATGCAGGTGTAAGCCCATCTATCCTCTTTTCTAATTCTGATGTTAAGCTCTAGGTGATAGAACCATAAGTGAGGAGGGATTCCATTGTCGCTCTGAAGAAACTCCTATTGAGTTTATCTTAGATTGTAATACAAATATGGTATCTGTGTGACTAAGGGCACATTCACACTATGCTGACAAAGTTTGTTTAACCCAACCAAATTTCATGACAAACTTTGTCTTGACCAAATCTTTTGTTTTGGAAACGGCGTTTGCACTTTGTCTTAACAAATGAATGGTAAACAAACATCAATAAAGTGTATAAACTTTGGATCGAAACCTTATTTTATTGGTGGAATCACTCACACATTGAAGTGAAAATTGACAACCACAGATGTCATTTTTGACTTTCTACCAAGTTTGGCTCAGGCCTTTGGAACAGGACAGCCACACCTTTAAAGTTTGGTTGAGCGCAACAAGTTTTGTCCCAGCACAAAAATATCACTCGCACTTGTCTGAGCCTTCATGTGACAATTTTTTAGTAAAACAAACAAAAATCAGCCCAGAGCGAATGGGCCCTACAATGCCATATTTGTATTACAATCTAACAAAGTTGCTATGTACTGCTAACACCACAATGTCAAAGTGCCACATTCCACAATTGTAAATCATTCCATATAATATTATAGTTTCATTAGCATGCACTCTGTACATTTCTCCTACATGAGGCTAAGGCAAACAACAACTAATTTGCCACACAATGCTGTCTTACAGGTCACTGCAGCAGACATGTGTATTTCGTCCATGTCAAATGCAGAGAGGAATGGCTGTAACATCATGCAGGCTGAGTTGGACAAGTACTGTAGTTGATCAGAGGGAATGATGTCGTGCTTGTCAAGACAGAGATTTTGTGCACTACAGGACTTACAGTACAGACCATTGATATTTAAATAGACTGATTGTATATAATGTCTCTATTTGATACAGTAACTTTTGTTTTACGAAAGTGATGCTTACTTATTTGGAGCCCATGATAAAAGAGCAATATGGCACACTACTGAAGGTTTTGCAAGCTTGTGTTTAATTTTTCAAAATACAGTGATAAGCTCTATGCACTTAAAAATATCCATGTCCCATCCCTTTAACTTGCACCTGTTACAGCTTCACAACTGAGGTAACATACCATGTTCCTTGGGTATAGGGTTGTAGATCTTGGGGGAACTGAGGGTAGATTTTAGTTAATGTGATAGCAAAAAATCTCAGATCAACAAAAGCAGATTCTCAGGTTGACAGCAGGTACAAAAGCTTGACTGTACAAGTGATGTCAAATACGTAGCATCAATTGAAATACTGTGTTGCAGCAATTATACAGCATCTTTGGTCACTTTTACCTTCCCTGTAAAACTGTGAAAGGTGTTTGTCTGATATACTGCAGTAGTGGGCAGGTACACTCAGTACAATACATTATACGAAAAAAATAATAAAAAAAACAATTCAAATTTAACTGCTGTAACACAGTGAAATCAAAAAATGAAATCAATATTGTCATTAACTGTTAGCAAATCAAGGAAAATTGAAATGTAGAGAAAAAAATCAAAATAATACAAATTCTTCTGTCTCTGCAACACTTGTTAATACATTTTTATAAGTGACATGCTAAAAAGGTTGCAAAGTAATTTTAATACCTAATTTATTTAACCCAATGTTGCACTTGCTGTACTTTATTATAAGTATTAGTAATGCAAGGGTTATTTCAATGACAATATCAAATTAATTAGCACCACAGACAGTAAATCAAATCATGAATACAGTGGATACCAAAATAGATAAAAGAAAAAAGTACATTCAATTTAATCTTTAATTAGCATTTTCACTGTCACCATCATTTGCACTTTTGAGGCATTATTATTCAATCTAATTTTTAAAACTATGATTATTTACAATTATTATTTTATTTATAATCAAGTGAATGTTGGTACCTGGTGTTGATCCTAAAGCTTGACATTTAGCTAAAATTGCCAACAGGAATTCATTATGAAAACAAACTAAACAGGAGAACAAGATAAAATGTTAGAATACAAATTGTAACTGTTTAACTTTGTTATTTTAAAATCAAGTACTTTGACATAAGTTTAAAGATTTTTATTAGTTCAGAATTTTTGTGTGAACCAAAATCTGTTTGTTAAAATTCTCTCAGTCTATAGATGATATGGTAAATTTAAAATCAAAAAAATTTATTGCACAACAAAAAAAAAAATTAGAGGCCCTTTGCCAAAATGCAGTGATACTTGTAGTAAATCAAATCATGAAAAGAGAGGAAACCAAAAAGATTAAAGAAAAAAGTACATTCAAATTAATCTTTAATAAGCACTTTCACTTCTACTTTATTGAAAGTTATACTTTTCTCAAGATACTTAAACTACACTGTATTAAAATGTGAAAACAATATAATAATTTATATTTGTAACTGTTTGTCCAAAAATCACTGAAACACCTATTAAATGCAAAAAAACAACCACGTTAAAATAGTTTGCAAACAAGTGCTATATTATGATAGTTTCTATGAACATCAGGTTAAAAAACAAATTCACAGGACATCTTTCACTTCAACTTCCTTGAATACAAAAAAAAAACATTATCTTTGTGAATTTTGTAAAAAGTTTAGACACACTAAAAAGGATTAATTTGAAGTAATTTTGTATTTATAACTATGAAACATTTTAGCGATTTCTCTATGTTTTAAACTGAAGGAAATAGATGATAATTATTATGAAACATACTATAATATTATATACACTCTATATATAAAGACATTTTATTGATCAAAATATAGATTAAGTGAGACAACAATTTGGCTGGTTGGAAGGTTGAGTGATAACTGCAAAGCCAATGATCCAGGCATCTGGCACAGCTGCTGCAGGGATCCATACTCATTTTTTTTCCAAATCATCAGCTGGGCAAGTAAGACTGATGGCCTACTTGCCCAGTTCCAAGTTGGGTTGTCCAGACAAAAGTGCAGATTTAAAGAAAAAATAGTGATAAGTTGTTTCAATTGTGGACTGTGACTCGGTAACTTTATCATAAAAACAAGTCATGGTCTATCTTTTTGCCATGAAGGCAAGAAGGTACTTTTACGTTTTCCCTCATGGGCAACAGCTTCTGTTTGAGTTTCACTTTTATTTTTTTTTCCTTTTCACCAGAGGCTGTAAAACACCTTCAATAAAACTCCACATCTTGGTCACTGTCACATTTTGTGTGATGGACTGAAAACTAAGCCTGTAATCATTTCGTGGAAAATACTGCAGTATCAAAGATGGCACCCAAACTTACAATCTCAATGTAGACAAAAAGTAAAGTTGTATGTTATTCTTCAATATTTTAATATTTTAAGTGGATAAAAAGTACCCAAATACAGGTAAAATGTACATTATAAAATAGAATAGAAATGTTTATAAAAAATATTTTAAGCTTGATTAAAGTCTCACTCATCTTAAGGACGACTTTTGGAATTACCTCAGTTGTCTGTGCCAGCTTGTAGTCGTCTGGGACAACCGGACAACTGTGAATACGGATCCCTGCTGCTGTGTCAATTTGATAGACTGTGTAAATTCCCATACTGCAGCAAAAATTTCGCTAACAATTTGTTAGCCTTCCTCCCTACTTTGTAAAACTTTAATTATCAGATAATTTTTCCCTCTGAGGTCACCACATCCTCTCTAAAAAAAGCATACAGTACCCTCCCTAAAGTTGGAAAAGTTTTCCATCAAAGTTTGTTACCTACTGTAGTACACTTTGGTTGCTAATTAAAATATGTCAGATCATGCAAAATGAGATTGTATTCATTTGATCACACAAATGATATATTGATCAGCTCCTCTGCCATATACTGTACATGTAGGTAAAATTTCCACATTATTGTGGTTTATTAAATTGTTTAATCATACAAATTAATCCTTACCAAGACCCTAACATCTAAGTAATAAGTAACAATACTGCATGGCTTTGCGTAAATAAGTACTATATGCCCCAATACAGAAACTATCCCACCATCTATTCCAGCACTTGCACCTGACTTCTAGTACTGCAAAACCCAGCACATTAAAACATGTGAGCTTTAATGATTGAAAAGCTACTAATAAAAAAATTATACTAGACCTACTATTATCATTGCCAAGACACTGTCTTGCTTGCGTATCAAAGTCTTGCTTGGATATCTGGAAATATCAGTTCACAAGTAATAATTAAATTCAACTTTTTATATAATAACCAATTCTAAAGTTTTGATCAAGGTTTATCCCCATAAACTGGGTTGGCCAGCTTTGTTTACAACAATCTTTCCAACTCTTACATCAACTTATACCTATATAATCTGCTAGTTTCTATCTCTGTCCTCCAGCAGCCAAGTACTATTCATTGGAAGACAATTGGGAGAGAGACAACCAAAAGATGTAAGCTGACAGTGAGAAGGAGAGCAAGACTATTAATGGTTTGCACAAAAAGGTTCCATGAATTGAGCAAAATTGTGAGTGGCAGTTAAAGCGATTGTTACTAAAAAGGGGTAAATTTGGCCACTACTGTTTACAGGGATTTATAAACCCAGATCAAATTAAATTGATCTAGATTGATTGTTTCTTTGTTAGAATTACAGTCGTTTCGCCAACGAGTCATTTTGCCATTGACTACTTTGCCAGCGTCTTACTGGTCAACTCGCCAATGTCAGATATTCAGTACTAAATGGAAAAAAGCTTCTTCTTATTGATGTTAATGTTAGACCTGCAATCCTGATCTTTGGATCAAGAAAATGTGAGTCACTGTCAGTTTCCCATAACTAGCTTCCAATCAATTGACTAAGTTCAGACTTGATTCAATTCATTTTATCTGATTTTGTACATTCGATCGGCTTCACTTAAATCTTCATATTCTTGACTTAGAGTTAAAAACTTTGGGTTGGAGTTTGGGTTAGGGTTAGGTTAGGGTTGGCAGTCTTTAAACTAATTCACTGACTGCGTGAGCTGCGGAACTGCGGGAGTAGTAGTTCTACTACTTAAGTTTTATAAAATATTTATTTATTTCATTAATAATTTTTTCACTACGGGACTGCGGGAGCAGTAGTTTTACTACTTAACTCTTAAGTTTTATTACATCTTAATTTATTTCATTAATAATTTCTTGACTACGGGACTGCAGGGCTGCGGGAGCAGTAGTTTTACTACTTAAGCTGATGTTACACGAGCTAATTTTGGCTTAATTTCCTTACTGGGGCGTACTTATTTATGCATGCAGCTCCATTGTATAGTGAAGACAATACGTTCGCACCT
>JAOTRI020031146.1:0-18257 GCA_028564885.2 Zoanthus sanctaehelenae | reverse complement strand
TTTACATCACAGGTTTTTCATTTACCAAAATTGCAGTTCTCAGGTATAGTTCTTGAGACAAACTGGCAAGAAAGTCAGTAAAAAGTACATGTACAAATCAATGTATACAGAAAAATACCACATACGGTACAAGTATTACATTGTCTAAAATAAGTAAAGATGTTTTAAGAACATGTTTAAGAACATTTGAAGCCGATATACCAAAAATATTTAAGAACGTTCAGCCTTAGTCGAAAAATTCGACGTTCTTATAAAAAATAGAGTTAACATTTCCTTTCCTGCCGATGTAACTGAGAAAGCCTCCGTCCTACAAGAATCAATCCTCAAGTACAGTCAACTGCAGAGTACTTACATTCACTTACTACTTCTTCCCTCGAGCAGTAAAACATGGAACTTAGCTTAAACCAATTTATGTCCGCCTCAAAGCTCTGTATTAAGAACATCAGAGCACCACACCAGCTCAGGCGACTGTAAACATCTTTCTCAAATTCATTAATAATTTATCATTACCGTGATTATTGTTTGGAATTGTGATCATAATTAGCATATATTTTTATTTTTTTTTTTACTTCTCAGTTTAAGTTTCGAATGAGAAGAGACTTAGTCATACACGAGAGACTGTGTTTCATCACATTTCCAAAAACCTCGAACCACCAGCGGGGCATGGGGCCGGAAAGATTCGCTTCTCCACCAAGTCATGCTTTTCACCAAAGCTTGCGCCGCTAAGTCAATCCGAATTCCTTCAGTTCCATTTCGAAGGTCGTCCTCCATGTTATTTTATAGGTCTGGCCATGCTTTCTCTTTCCTGGTGGTGTCCATCTTGGGGATACGGTCTCGACTGTCTACCATCTGACCGGCGCTTCTTTATTGATTTTTTTTTTCACTAGAGTTAGAGGAACTTATTTAAGAACTTAAAAATTTGGGCATGAGTAAATCAGAGCCATTACAGGACCAAGTACAATCAAAAGGCATTGCGCCACCTTTGTTGTTGGTGTCATCCGGGGTTTTCTGAAAACTTTTGTTTCAAAGTATCAAGAACATGTGAGCTGTGTGAAGAAGATGTGACATCATGCACTGGAAGTTGTGTAAGTGTGCAATCTCTCGTATTTCAAAAGAATGCTGGTTTTTGCCGGTGGAAAAGGGGGTATGAATAACGTTTCAGAAAAATTAAAAAAAAACGTTTAACGAACGAGTGAGATATTTTCAACACGAGAAGATAAAATTCGTATCTTCAAGCGACCATGTAATATTCTGTTTATCATATAATTATCCATAAAATACTTTGAAGCCATGTTGAATGAATCGCAAAGCTGCCGTGAAGCACACTAAAGGTGTAACCATGGTAACGTGTTATTTTCGAAAGGAAGAAATATAAGTATTTTATGGATAATTTAATGATAAAATGTTTTACGTGGAGACTTCACTAAAACTTGTAAATTAACTTAGAAACACAATATAAAACACAAGAGGTCTCGAGTTGTATTACATTTATTATTAAATGCTAGGCGCATCTTTTTGCGGTGACTTAATTGTTTTCATTATGTTTTTGTTTTTAATTTAAACTGCTAGAAATTTGAACAGAATTTTAAGAACATTTGCATGGGGCTGAAACAACTAAGAAATTAAGAACGATGAACCTCGGGAATTTTACTGGTTCTTATAAAAAAAAGTGTGTTTCTTTTGAATTAAAGTTTCCCTTAACCCCGTGTTCTGTTTTATTGGATCCTTGTTCTTATCCTGTCGGTGTACTTTTTATCTTAATCATACTTCATGTTATATAGTATCAAATAGCAAGTCCTTAGCATACAATTTAATTTTATTTTAAAGAGGGCTCACGTCCGTCTATATGAGCCTCAAAGTTTCTTGTGGGCTTCCTCTGGCTTCCAAAGAGTAATTTCTAAAGAATTTGATAAATGTATAAGTCAACTTGAAATTAAAACTTGGGTTGCAAATAAAATGAAATAGAAAATGAAGCCACATTTCCGATAATTGGTTGCAGACATTGCCCCTACTTAAAATTTTATTAAAAAGTGGTTCTGAAAATTAATATTCTTAGACAGTAGTTTCTGGAATTGTTTTATTTACGTAAATATCATAAGAGGAGTGCTAGTTTATTAATATAAAACACTTTAAAGTATTTAAGAGCTTCTCTACTCTAGCTGTGGCTATATAAAACAAGTATATATCGGTCTAAATACATTTAGTAGACGGAAAGTTAATCAATCTTATCTGGTATTTATACGGTAGTGGATTTAATACTCACTATTTATCGTATATATTGATTTATCTCATGCCTTAAAAAAATACAGCCAATCAGAGGCCTTGAAACCGTTGCATATTCATCCAAACAGTATTCAACGCGTAGTATTCAACGGGTAGTATTTCACGAGGCTTTCCCGCCATTATTTGCGAGCGACTAATCTAAATGGCGCTAGTACTGTGTGCGTACGTTTCCGAAACAGGCGAAACGAGTCTCCTTAAATGTTTACAATGATTTCAGTTTAGGTTCGACAATGTTCACCAAAGCTTAAAACGTCAGCAAAAACTGCACACGGAGGGCAAATTGGTTAGTAGTTTTTTAAGACATGGGATAGATGAATAAAGGCTCGTGTGTATACGGAAAATACAAGTGAAGCGTGGCATATTCCACCGTATTCCACTCGAAACCATTGCATAACTACTATATACGATTGTTTTAATATCTTTATCCTGCTCACTGCTCATAAAATTTCTTTGATATCTATTATCACGTTCATATCACGGCACTGATGAGTTTCGTTGAACTGCTTGTCATCAAGACAAAACACAATGAAGTCTTATAGTCGGCTTGTTTTTCTAGTCCACCTCAACGGTCCTAACAGAAACATTTCGACAGTTAGTATCGTAAATGTAATTTAAACAGACATCCTAAACCTCTACCTAGGCACTCATATACAAACGTTTTAGCTATCAGTTAAACAAGAGGTTCCACTAGAAAAGGGTTACTCCTCCCACCTTCACACTTTAAAATTTTCAAATCTACTATACAAAAATGATTGCGGTCGAAACGGACTTCAGTACCTCGGTGAAATAGCAAAAAAAAATTATTTGTAAGTTAACAAGTCTGTTAAGAAATAATGTATAATAAATAAAAGTATTTTTATATGTTACTGAGAAGGAAACTTATTTCTGCTTAAAATCATTCTGTTATCGAAAATCTTAAATTTTGAAGTTCATTCGACGACGGCTAAGTGACAACTGAATTCAGTGAAACCCCTGTGCTCAACCCTTTTATAGCGGAACCTCGTGTTTAAAAAACGTTTGGCACCCGCAAAAAAACCCAGCCTCTTTAAAATGATGCCCCATCATGCCTCGTCCCCACAAGGTACAACCTCCTCCCAAACCCAACCTTGACGGCATATACTCCGTGTGTCGTTTAAAAAATTCTTTCCAACAGCATCAGCAACAGTGCAATCCCATCACTAATACCACAATGAAGTTACTTTCTTTTCAATTGAACAAGAACTTAAAAACGGGACTTTACACTTTTTGCAAAAAACGTTTTACGATCGGTTTCTCTACGTTATTTGAGAGCAAAGGTTTTTGATTTAACAACAATCTGAGACATCATTTTCCAAATCCCAACAACTTTCGTCAAATATGATGCATTGCTTGGCCGTAAGAAGCAGTAAGCTCAATTTATAATCTTCAACGGTAAAAGGGCTAAATTCAAAATTCGAAACAATTTCTGTACGGATTTCCTTTACAATTGATCCTGGTCCTTTGATACAAAAGCACTTTTCTATAATATTAGAAGAAACTAAACCGCGCTAAATTAACACGCAGATTCATTAGAAACATGTAAGCTTCATCTAATTAGCAAGACATTGGATAAACATGTACTGCATGTTTTCTGCTGTTATTTTTAACCGAAGTATGTTTTTATCCATTCGTTTAGCAGCAACAAAAATTATGCAGAAAGGTTTACATTTGATGAATGAGTTAAACATTTAATTGAGAATTGTCATTACAAAGATAAATCAAGCTTTTCTTAATTGTAAGTTACCTTTATCAATCTCCTTCAGCTTATCTGTAAGTTCTCGAATTTCCTGACAAGGTATGGAAAATCAGGCCTTCGCATTGGTTTAGTTTCCCAACAACTAAGCATAACTTCATAACTGTAAAAGAAAAAAGTAATAATTGTCCTTGTAGACAAACAAACAAACCATGATTTTAAGGATATGACTGTGCTGCACATGCGTGCTGGTTATGATGCAGCCACTAGAGAGGGCACTATGGCCTCGCGGGTCAGACGGACTAAACCCGTTTTTGAATTTTTTTACATGTAATTATCACAAGTAATCCAGCGTATAGCTGCTAGTTGTACCTTTATATAAACAATTATTATTATTATTATTATTATTATTATTATTATTATTATTTATTGTTTTTCCATACAAAATCGATATTTTTTTTGGCATAAATAGTTTGGAAAATGGTAGAGTTTGTAAAAAAATACAATAAAATAAACTGGCGGGGAGATTAGACAATTCCTGATGTGACGTCACGACTTGTGCTGGACCCAGTCTTAGCAACTCCCACTCACCTGGTGACGTCACGACTTGTGCTGGACCCAGTCTTAGCAACTCCCACTCACCTTCTTTGGGCGTGTTCACGGAATCAAAAAAGATTCTTAGAATATTCTTCTAAGCATTCTAGAGATACCTAAACCCTAAGAAACGATTATTTTGCTGAAAAAGACAATTTAGGCTGTAAAAACGAAAGAAAGACGAATGTGATCATCCTAAAAAACATCGTCATCGAGATGTGCAAGGGATATCGATCTGCTCACACTTGCGAGTGTAAAAGTCTACCCAGGGTTCATGCGCGCCAAGGATCTTCTTTGTTATCTGTTTTTTCTTGATTAGTATTGCAGACTTACAACTCGGTCGGTTACTCAGTAATGGTGCAACCTTGTTGTGACAACAAGAGCGATCCTGCTCACTTCATGCAATATTCTCTCGTTAGACTACCCATAACAAAGGTATACTTGTACCTTGATATCTTGTCAAGCCAGCGAGCAGTGTTAGTTTTGATAAATGAAGCTTTGTTAAATTACATTGCATCTATTCCTGAATGTCTGGCACATAAGTGGTAACCACAAATGCTTTTTATCAAAATGCGAATGTCCTATCTTCTTTCGAGAGCAAGCAACACTTACACTTCTTGCATGCATTTTTCTGGTTGCTGCAGACGCTTCCCAGACTTCAAAGCTTGAATAATTTCTTTGGAATCAAGTCCTCCCCAAGGAACAATCCCTGTTGATAAAATGTAAAATTTAAAAATTTAATATCTCCAAATGGTATCCGTAGCAGCTCACAACTGGTTTATCAAATAAAAACATTAAAGTTAAATCAACCAACGTAAATTTTTCAAAAAAAGATCAACGAACAACAAGGTTAATGACCGTATACTCTCTATGAGCTCTACTTGTAGTAGCTCAGTGGAAGCCTTGCGTCCCTAACCCCACCCCCCATTCCCTCCATGTTTGACAGATAGTCGGTGATGTTATATAATGAATGCATGGGTTCAAATTATTTTGAGGACTCAGATTGTGTCTTTGTGCCAATCTCGCAAGTACTGATGTTCATTCATCGACCTTTTTACAACACCATATTCGTTACTGATAAGATATGGTATGAAAAGCTTATGTCCTACCTCCAGCTTCTATCTCCCAAAGTAGAACGCCATAAGACCAAACATCAGTTTCTGCTGAAAACATGAATGTCTCGATAGCTTCTAGCGCCATCCAACGAACTGGAAGCTTTCCCTGCACAAAAAGCCACATTAATGTAGCAGAAAAGTTCTGACAAAGGAAGTACTATAATTTATACCCTTCATGAAAAACAAAACAAATCGTTTTATGATACTTCGTGGAATGAGAAGCACATTGTTAAAGAAAATCAAATGAATTATCATTTTGTTAATTTCTTTAACTATAGTCTAAACTGAACTAGAATGGTTAATGTTTTAAGTACAAGAAATGAATGGTCATTTTATAGGGTTTCAAAAAAAACATTGGTTGTAATAAAATATTAATCAAACTGTTCAGAAGAATATTACTGATTATTTTTGTCCCTCAATAGATCACCAGTTAACTTAAACCAACAAATTGCATTAAATATGATAACATCATTGTTTAAAAATGTTTTGTTTTGCCCGTTGCAACTGGAAAAATGACGCCGAACCAACTATTTGTTTGAGAGAGTTGCAGTTTTTGACGTTGTGCTTTCAAAATGCTATTTTTAGGATGTGATTTTGTGAGCATTTTAATCAAGTGTGTCAACTACGCGAACAACAAAGAAAAACAACATGAATTCTAAATGTATATATTATACTTTTATAGTTCAACATGTCCTCTCGTACAATTTGCTTTGTACTGATTCAAAATATTTTGTACTGGTTCCAAATATTTTGTACTAGTTCAAAAATTTCAAACTAGCATAATTTTTCTTGAACTGGTACAAATTGAACAAGATTCTAAAACGGGATTTTTATTTTTTGGGCCTTATAGACAAAAAGTGGTTTAGTGATTTTTTGGGTTTTTTTGTACCCATTTTACACTATCCTGATTTTCCCTTCTACTACAACTAACTAATAACTATTATTATTACTTTTATCTTTTTTTTGCTGCCAGTAGCTGGGATTGAACCTGTGACCTTCGGCTCTGCAGTCCACCACCGTTACCACTACGGCACAAAGCGACTCGATGCGACTACTCGAATTTCGAAAAGGCACTATAACTGTTTTCTGCCCATATATTTAAACCAGTACAGAATATTTTCAACCAGTACAAGAACAAATCGTCCCAAAGAACTAGTACAGAAAATTTTGAATCAGTACAAACCATTTTGAACTAGTACAGAACATTTTTGCCAGTACAAAAACAAACTGTACCGAAGAACAAAATGAACTACAACATATATATTCACTAAAATGTTGGTTTTGTTATTGAAGAGATGCCAACTGATTTAAAAACTGTATGAAAAAAATGATACAATTCTAACAAAATTCTCTTTCGGCATGGACGAATCTTTCTTGAGGCAAAACGAATAAATTTGGAAACAGGCTTTAAATAAATTTAAGTACTGTAAAGCCGAGAATTTACAAGGCCGAATGTAAAGGAGAAGGGCTCTGGCCACAAAAGTGTGATGGATCGATTTTAATTAGCCAGTATCAAAAATACCATAATATTCTTTGTTTGTCTATCCAAATTTTCGCATAAGCATTGTTTCCAGTCTCTCTCGCGATCACTGTTAGTCCCAAGAGACAATAAAAACAATGCTTATGAAAAATGTTGGGTGGACAAACAAAGAGTATTATGGTATTTTTGATAATGGCTAACAGAGTCCTTTTGATAGCAAGAGAAAATTTATGTTACAAAAATAAATGGAAGTGTGAACTAATTGGTTTTACGACATAATGAATACCGAACATACTAACCGCGGTTTTCTTTTGATAAACACCATCGGAATAAATGTCGCGTGACATTCCAAAGTCTGCGATCTTCCCACGGTAGTTCTCAGTTAGAAGGACGTTTCTTGCCGCAAGATCGCGATGGATGCAACGTCTTGATATTAGATACTCCATTCCCTTTGCTACATCAAGAGCTAGTCTCAGCTTGATGTTAGTATCAAGGTTTGAACTACAATCTTGCTGAGATCGATTATTTTTCAAGAAGTCGAGAAGGCATCCATTCTCTGCAAACTCAATCGCAATGTAAAGAGCATCTGAAGAAGAAAAACCGAAAGGTAACCAGTAAGTCAAACTATTATGTTTTCCCTGGAATAAAACAAGAGAACATCAAGGTTAATGTTACTGCTCTTTATTTATATTCTAATTTCATTTGGTAGAAACTTCCTTACTTTTTTTCGATGAGAGAAAAAAAATAGTATCTCTCCAGGATTTCGGATTCCAGTGATTCGGATTCTGGATTCCAAATATTAGGATTCCGGATCCAAAGATTAGAAGCAGCAGTAATCATAGTAGTAATAACAGTAAGAATGCATGTCTTACCTCCTTTTTTACAAGCTCCAATAAGATTCACCAGGTTTGGATGGCTGCCAACAGTCGACATGATGTCCAGTTCCATGTACAAGTCTCTTTTATCTTCTTTAGTGGCATTTCCTAAATAGACAAATATTTCAGCTTTAGATCTTTGTCGATTCGCTACAAGATATAAAATGCCTTAAATAGCCATAAAATACTTTGCATTAGTGTATAGCAAGATAACTTCCTGCAACCTGTTTGGCTGTTTGTAGAACTGGATTATCTATTTAAGGCAGCTTGCATGCATTTCTCTTTCAGTGACTCATGCAGGAACGGAGTAACTTTAAATTAAACAACCACATAAGTTTGAATTGGATATTAAGATGTTAAACAGAAAGAATTAAAACTTGCAAAGTGCTTCACAGGAGGCCAAACCTTTAAACTTGAAAGGTGCCAAATGTTTTGAGTGTGCATAAAAAACCTGTCAATTCACTTGAGTGTTAACTCTAACATCATACAGCTTTAGTTATTGTAAAAACTCAAAAAATCATTTGTGGCGGTATCACCTGATAAATTTTGACCAGTCGCGCACGTGAATGAAAGTTGCTTATTGATAAATATTTTAAAATTTGCTTCTACGTTTTATTAAAATAGGTTTAAACGTTCAGTTTCCAAGGTGATTATAAGATTTTGCTTTTGGCAAAACAAACGTACCGCAATGACGTTACTATCAGAACTGTATAACTTTTAACGTGTCTAAACATCCACGTTATCCAAGTTACTTTCTTCTGGAACTCATGCACTATTATAGTTTTTTGTTCTGTTTTTATTATCACTTTCTGACCTTTGAGATTTGAAGAAACCGTATACAAACAAATTGAAGAGAAATAGCTTTATACCTTTGAGTGTCTTTACAGCGCATTGAACTTCGTCATCTCCCAGTACAACATGCCCCTTATAAACCACACCAAAAGCTCCGGAACCCAGCTCTTTTGAAAGCTTTAGATCTTCCCATAATATTTCACGCCAATCCCCTTCAAACACGGAATTAGAAAAAGCTCGCTTCAAGGAAAGCGTTTTCACATTTGGATCATCATATTCATTGGCCTACCAAAAATATATTTTAGTTGAGTTAGCAATGCAACAAGCTAGATTATTCGTCAAATTAAGCATCTTGTGATTATACGTTACGAATATTTTTCTCTAAAGTGCTGTATACATGTAGCAATTATTTTGCGGGAACTGTTGGTTCATTTGGTAAGATTTCTTCCTTCTTAACACAAGGACTCCAGCTAAATCCCCACTCTACCGTGACTTGAAAATTTAAACGAGCTCTTTTCCATATAAGTTAACACAAATTTACATACTTCAGGTAGAGATAAATGAGTACCAGCGTAACTACTTCAATTGTGATAATTTAGTAATGCGAGTTGAAAGAGTAATATATAATACTTATCATATAATTATTCATAAAATACTTATATTTCTCCCTTTCGTTACCATGATTACACCTTGCGTGTGCTTCACGGCAGCTTTGCGAATCATTCAACATGGCTACAAAGTATTTTATGGATAATTATAAATTATGATAAACAGAATATTACACGCTCACTCGTGAGATATTTTCAACACTGGAAGATAAAATCCGTATCTCAAAGCAACCGTGTAATATCCTCTATTTATGCGATAAGCTAGTCTGTAGTAAAAAAACATCAAATCAGTTAACAAATGCGTGCTTCTAGTTATTAACTTAAAACCACTGAATAATCTTCTATTTGAGAATCTTCTGTGTTTATTATAGAAAATATTACAATATGACAATCTTTTTACTAGTGACAATAACAAGTTTAGGAAAGTGAGAAAAATAGGTTATTTGGATAATTATATAATAAATTGATTTAGTAAAGTTTCTAGTCAACTAGAAACAATTTTATTTTTTCTGGCTTTGCCTGAGGTTGTTTTAAAGTCTTCAGTAATTTTTTTTGGTCAATCCGAACCTTAATGCTTTTGTGAAATTGTTCTTATAATTATAAAAAACGCGTTTATCGTACCGCATTCAGACAATGATCCGTTGCAATATCAAAAATTCATTAACAGCAGAGCCACTATATCATACTCGTTACGATTCATTCAAGAAACGATACAATAACGCAACGAAAATCACGCGATATTGGGCACTTCGAGATCCGGTTTCAGCAGTCAAAACTACTTCGCTTTAGCTCAGGGACAGTGAAATAGTTTTGCAACCTTATTAACTCTCTTGCAGCATTTGCTGCGTTTGCTACAGCGGCGAACAGAGTTTGCCCACGAGTGCAAAGTAAAATATAGCACCGCACTGTATCTGTCAGTAACTTTGTCCTTCAAAAGACAAATATTTCATCAAATGAAAGAAATTTGTAAATAAATAAGTAAAATTACAAATTAAATAGTTCGGCAACCACCAGTGCTGGAGCCTTTTGGCAGGCCTTTTTCAAACTATTGAGCAACATTTGCAGCCAAACTGCCTATTAAGGTATATTTATTGCTCTTATATTAGTATTACTAAAACTACCATATCATATATAGTCTTTCCGGATTTTAGATAAATTATAATTAATTAAGCTGACCAATTACAATTTCTACGAATTACCAACCCTAGTATAATGCTCCATTTCTACATCGTAAAACGTCTCTGGGTTTTCATTCATCTCTGTGAAACATTTCCTCCGGTACCAAAGGACTAACACCAATAGAACAAGCAGCGCTACACCACCCACAACAATCACTGCTATAAGCCATTCGGGGAAACCAGCTGAAACATCAAAAACAAGATAAACTTCTAAACTACTTTAAAATCGTTTCAATAAAGTAACAGAAGGGTTGTCTTTTTGGGTATAAAACTGTTGAAACTAATATATCATCAATTTTCGTAAAGAGAAAACTAACTATATAGGTAAACTAGTTTGAGCTGCGTCGGTGTTTCTAAGAAACAATTTACTGATAAATATGTATATTATATAAACTGCAGTGTTACCACCGAGAAATTTGGTATCTGAACACGATATTTTTACATGTGAAATTATAAACCAATCGCATTTCAGTAATTTGTGACGTCATTTCTCTCAGGCGCGGGAAAATCACAACACGCCGGCAGCTTGCAGCTTGTCTTTACGCTTGGAGATATGGAATTTATCTTCTCGTATTCACATTTGATACGTCACTCGTTCGCTGCGCTCACTCGTTCGATATCGATGTGATTACTAGAAGATAAATTCCATATCTACGCGCGACCATGTATAATTCTCTATAAATTATACACCGTATAAAAAAGAGGGAATAATTACTGACGTAAACGTTTATCCCAACGAAAAGTCAATATTAGTATTCTCTCATTTTATACAGTGTAATAGTTACATATTTATTACAATTTAACTCAAATTTTGGCAGTGCATAAAAATTTGGTTAAAAAGAAACATGAATTTACAGAGTGTCGAGACTAATGCGTTAGCTATTGTAGGATGATTGATGCACTATCACATATTACAAAGACGTGATAGTTTGTATTGATAATTAAGTAAATCCGTGAATAGGGACGCAAAAGAACGCGCTAGACTTCAAAAAAGGAAAGAAAATTAACAGAAAAGGTGTGACTTTTTTTTTTCACAGAAGAGTGTAACACAGGGCCAAAACACTGCGGGGACAATAATCTTAATCTTCATGGCTCACCCAGCTGGTATGATATATGCTTTGCCCAACCACTAAGTCCCAAGTTGGAACTTATGCAGCAGTTTTATGAGATCCGAATATTTGTGTAATCTTCTTTTCCGCTAACTCAGCTTTCCATCCTTCCGGGGTAGGTAAATGAAAACCTACTGAGTCTGCTGGGAGCTACACTGCGATGGATTAGTGTTCATTCCGGGGGGATTCTCATGGACTTAACACAACAAATACAGGAGATATTATATAGTAATAATAATAATAATAATAATAATAATAATAATAATAATAATAATAATAATAATAATAGGCAAACGTTTTATGTTTGATATTCGATTCCTGACTTCAACATGGATTATCCGTTACATTTCATATGGTTAGTAAGGCCTTGGACCAATTAAATTTAAACCAATGAACTCGTCTGATATTATAGAAAATAGTGGCGTAGTACTATTTTGATCCGCCATCTTTTCTCTACTATTAGGCCATCACAAATAGAATTCTTGTAGAGTAGCCAATCAGAATGCTGGATGCGTGTTAGACGGTTAGTCTAGCTGACCAAAGGACAAGTAAAAGCATATTGCCAACTGGGCTGACCATGCGGCAAGATCTACTATAATAGTTTGTTTGAAGACTGCAAAATTTTATGGGATCTAATCAGTTTCCGGACCACTATTTTAGACTTGCTACAAAATTTTTGTTTTTTGTTTAAAAAAATGAAAAAATTGGGACGGTCTTTTTTTCAATGGTCGGGTGATGAGGCTAAACAAACTATTTGTTTTTACTTGGCCTTATACAATATACAATTAGCTCTAAGGCACTTACGAGATTTAGTCTGCAGTGCTTGAGACTCCGTCACAACTCCTATTCCGAACGTATTCTTTGCAGCCACATTAACATAGTAACGAGTCTCTGGGTCAAGATTTCTCAAACTGTACTTTCTACTTTCTTTATCAGTGATGGACACGTTCATCCACTTGTTTCCAGATCCAAACTTTTTAAATCCAACTACATAACCTCTGATGTTGTAAAACTCGTGAAACTCAGGCTCAGTCCACGCCACAACCACAGATGTTTCCTTGATTTCTTCAAGTCTTGGAGACTGGGGTACAGGAGGTTCCACTTGTTTCACATAGCAGGAAAATAGTTATCAGTGACTGATATACGGGACTACTTACTAATGAACACGAGTAAAAAGGATTTCAAGATAGCATTCTAAAAAGTATTGTATTAAATAAAGGACTTTCCATTAGTTTAATCATTATGACAACTTATTATACCGGACCATAGGCCACACAACAACACACCACACTAGGCCGTGGTTTTAATCATAAGACACCACGCCATACCAGATTATAAGTTTTACCACACGACACCACGTCACAGCAGACAATAGTTCAAAGAAAACAATTCGATAACACAACACACCATAGCAAGCCATATAATTAACCAATCGACACCACGCTACATCAAACAATATCTCTAACCATTCGATACCACAGCACACCATATCTAGCCAGATCATACGGCACCACAGCAAGCCAGATCAAATCAACCAGACTGTACCTTCTGAGAATCACAATATACAAAGGCATATATACAAACGTTTGTTCCTTCTACACTCTACAACACAACAAGACGCTGTAAAAACATTAACTGGGTCATCTTTTGTTCCAGTGCAAGAAATGAACCTTGTGAGGCACGCTGGCACCGAAAGGAATTGTGGGATGCACATTTTGTCTTGACGATAACAAAAAAACTATTTTATAACTGGTTTTTCCCACAGGTAGCCCAGTAAAACTTAAAGTTCACCTTAACAGACATACTAAATGTCCCACTTCACACAATGCCGTTTATACGGCACACTAAACCATAATATATCACAAACATATTCAAATACAATATATAATATAAAGCCATAAGAACATCTCAATAAATGTTAATGTAACATAAGCAACAATATTAGTCGAAACTCTAATCCATTCACACATGCAGATAGATACATTTCAGCTTAAAATACAGTTTGAATTTTAAAAAAGAAACCACGAAAGTTTTGTTCCGATACTAACCTTTGAGCTGAAGTTCTTTTGGGTCAGCGTCAACCTGCAATGACTGCACAAATCCTTTCGACTTTGTTATTGTGGTAACAATCTTCCCAGTAACTTCGACTTTTATTTCCGGCTCTTTTCTTCCAGGTTTTTTTATCACTCGTATAATGACAACTTTAAAATCAACCTTTGCACTTCCCTTTCTAAAAAGAAAAATTGTAGGTTTAAAAAATTCTGAATAAAAATCACGAGGTTTTATGTAATATTGTCAATCTTCGAATACAAATCTATTATGTGTCATGAATATTTCTGAGTGTGGCTTAAAATAATATAATTGATAAAGAATTTAAACTTCCGTCTACTGAATTAAATATTTTCGCAGCAGTATGTCTAAAGATGCCATAGTTTATTCTTGCTTTGGCAATACAAACGCGTGTTTGGGGGATCTCTATTTTGTTGATAAAATGGAAATAACTGTCAAACTTGTTTGATATTTGTTTCATAAGATCAAAAAGATTAAGTATGAGAATACTTTTACCCGTCCTAACGTTCGAAACAACAGGAAGTATTATCTCATTTTACACGGTGTAAAATTAATATTCAATTGTAGCCAGTGTAACAGCACACTATGATTAAGAACCACTCAAAGTTTCCATTCACTTGCTATTGCTAACTTAAAACTTGTTATTATATATGTATTATATGATAATGGGCATACCGTATATCCAGAATTATTACACCTTGGTAGCCCTCAGTATTGTTGTAGACTATGTCCATCTAATAAAAAAATATAAGCAAAAATTAGAAACTCTCTTCATCCAGTATTCTAGATCATGAGTTATGGAATCGTGGCACATTTTTGAAAAGGTTCAGGACAGAAAGTGAAGGTTTTTTAAAGGCATGCAATCAAAAAAAAATCTGGAAATCAGACAAAAAATCCGGAATCTAAACAAGATATGGTTTCTGAAACGAAGTCGGCTTAAGATAATATTTGGATCACCATTGTCCTTATTTGCCATCTTTTTTGTTATTGTCTGGACAAAAATCTTCTTAGTAAAAAATTAACATTTTAAAATATCTAAGTTATTGAATCGCTTCCTGGCTAGTCTAGTTGATAAGGTGTTAGTATGCTGAGCGGAACAATCAGAGTCCTTTCCCGGCCAGTCAAACAAATAATTAATAAGGAGATAATGCCTTTGCTCTAATATCTGCAAATAACTTGACCTTCACGTCTTCTCGGATAAGAACGTTAAACGGTTGAACCATTTTCTAGACCTTCTATTGTGAAAACTTCAAAAACCCAAGCTCTTGTTGGAGTAGTGATTCATGTAGTGCCTTCTTTCTCTTATACGAGTGTAAAAAGATAAATAGCACAAACCATTCAAACTTAACTTAACGGTTTGGCAAGAATAAAGGAGGAAGATTCTTAACTTTTTATTTATTTATCATTATCGATTTTTGCTATCGGTATCGTTATTGCTATCGTTATCGCTACCGCTATCGTTATCGCTACCGCTATCGTTATCGCTATCAGTATCGTTATCGCTATCGCTATCATTATTGCTATCGCTATCAGTATCGTTATCGCTATCGCTATCATTATTGATATCGCTATCTCTATCGTTATCGCTATCGTTATCGCTACCGCTATCGTTATAGCTATCGGTATCGTTATCTCTATCGCTATCATTATCGCTATTGCTATCTCTATCGTTATTGCTATCGCTATCAGTATCGTTATCGTTATCGTTAACATTATTGCTATCGCTATCATTATCGCTATTGCTATCATTATCGCCATCGGTATCGCCATCGCCATCGCCATCGCCATCGCCATCGCCATCGTTATGGTTATCGTTATTGTTTTTACGCTCTGGGGAATGCTATAAAACCGAATGGTTCCGGCTCTGGGGAATGATATTTCAAAATCCAAAGGATCAAGAGTTCTTCTCTATTTTCTCTAACAGTTTCTTTAGAACCTTGCTGTGACCGACAAGACTGTGTTCTGCAACATTTCCACTCTGATGGTGATCTCTAGCTTCTCAAGCCATGCATAAAGCACCTACAGCACTGCTACCGACACCCGGCATTTCCAGCGTATCAATTGAAGTATGTACATTATATATTTTCATATTTTTAGGACAGTTTTTCATCTAAGGAATGTAAATTAGATTTTTTATGAGAATAAGATTATTATTTTTACCATTACCATTATTATTATTATTATATTATTATTATTACTTTTATTACTATTATTTGATTACAGTTGTCAACTTTATACAAAAATTACTGCATGAAGGTAATGAACAGAAGCAATACTTACCGCTTCCGTAAAGTTTTTTTCGAATGTTTTGTAGCTTTTAGACGTCTTGTTCTTTAGGTCCTCTGTGTATTCCACGTTTAAAATCCGTAGGGTCATCTCTATCTCAATTTCAACTGTTGATGGAGAATGATATGATAGTAAATGCTAGGAGAACTCTGGAAATAATCAGTGTTTCTGATAAGATTTGAACCCAGGATCATCCGTTTTGAAGCCTTATGTTCTAACCATTAAGCTATGGAAACTGGTAATGAACAAGGGTCAATTTTGGGTCTACAGTAAACTGGAACTAAATTGAGCGGTTACACAGCCATCTATTGACTGGCGCTCATGAACTCACTAATAGTATCGCTCTGTATTCAAAATAATAAAAAAATGAAAAAAATTTCAACCTGAAAAAGTTTGAATAGACCTTAACACATTTCTATAAATGTTAGCTTTACTTCTTAACCGGACATTAGGAGAGGAACAAAAGTATAAAGAAGGTCATTAAGTTCGCTTAGTTGTGTTTTTTGCATCACTCCAGTTCAATAGCTAATATAAGTTTCAAAAAGTAGATGTAAACGTACCTTCGACGTTAATTGTGACGTTATAAAGTATGGCAGCGTCAGGAGCCACGCACAAGTAATATCCTGAATCGATTGTGCTGATATTCCTCACCAACAGGGAGCCATTACTAAGCTTGTAAACTCTTGAAGATTCAAAGGAAAGAAATTCTCCGCCTCGTTTCCATTTCAAGGTATCAGAATCGTGCAAGGAGCTTTCGCATGGCAAAACTTTACTGTCTCCAGCATTAACATCAAACGTTAAGCTTATTGTGACTTGAAAACACATAAAACATAATTAATAATGATATAAATAGCAATAGGAAATTGTGGTAAAGTGGTAGGTAGGTAAGAATAAAGGTAAACAGGTTGGTTAGTAGATAGAAATTGAATGTAGGTAAACAAGTAATAAGATAAATAGAAATGTAGGAAGATATTTAAATAAATAGGTAAGTAATACTTAGGAACTAAATAGATAGATAGAAGAATGAATAAATGAATGAATGAATATCTTAATTAATATATTATGAACAAATATATAGAAAGACAGACAGACCGACAGACAGATAGACAGACAGACAGAGAGACAGACGGAAAGGCGGACGGACGAACAGACAGACTGATAGACGGACATACAGATAGACCGGACAGGCAGATAAATAAAACAATGAACAAATATATTTTGAGTTTAAACATAAATATTAGGATTTAATTTGCTGATTTAAGGTTTTAAATTTATTCAAAATTTTATTTTATATTTTAGGTTTCCATTCTCTCCTTAAGATTTGCCCTGTTTGTATGTAGACAAGCTGTAAATCATTAAGGCAAATTATCCTTAGCAGACAATTTGCAATGAAACTGAAACAATAATGGTGTTTGTAATGAATACATCTGTAGATGTCTTTGTACAAAAGTATTCAAAGTACGTAACGGACTGCTAGTTTCGTTTCTAGCAAATTAAATGTAACTGAAAAGCGATTGATTCTTTTCAGAGCAAGCCGGAAGTTCGGGACGCTACTAGTGTTTGCAACACTACTAACAACGGTTAAATCAAACAGCTTGAGATCACACACTTGTTTTAAGGCTTGTTTTTTCAAGCCTTTTTATTTTGGTTTGTTAGTGTTAGTAAAAACCGTGTAGTAAGAAATACAGGCATAATGATCATTTCATTACTGACTGAGTCCACCCATGATAACTATACCTACGAAGCAGTAGTTCATCACTCCTGAGGAATACATCAGTGAGAGGATCCATTTAAGTTCCTGTAATCTAAAAATATTAAAAAATACAAACTCCCGAAACATCTAACACTAACAGTAGCTATAATCATACTTAACTTTTTATAAAAGTTCTTAATCTGATATCATCAGAAGCTTGATCGCGATTGTGACTGGAAAGAGAAAAACAATTGAGACAAATTGATGATACAACGATAACAACAACAATAAAAAAAGAATGGCAAAATAGAAACTGAAAGCCCGAAATAGTGATAACGGCAGGATGACTGTAACAGTTATGACAATGGCAATAATGACAGTACTAATGATGACAATACCAATAATGACAGTACTAATGATGACAATACCAATAATGACAATACCAATGATGACAATTCCAATG
>JAOTRI020031063.1:0-18263 GCA_028564885.2 Zoanthus sanctaehelenae | reverse complement strand
TCCTTTTCCGTCTAAGCCAACTCAGCTTTCCATCCGTCCGGGGTGGGTAAATGAGTACCAGTGTCTGCTGGGAGCTGACCTGCGATGGATTAGTGTCCCGCTTAACATTACAGATTCCGCAGATAAGCGCCGGCCCCATGGGCCATTATGCTTGTAAAAGGATTTAGCTTTTAAAAAAGCCTGCGCAACTGTTATTTATTAATAACTCGTCTTTTGAACCCTTCTAAGTGACGTCATAATTGATGAAGTCATCGCAGGAAATTACGAAGCTCACCGCATTTGCTGTACAATTTGTACTCTGAAAATAATAATAATTTCTTGTTTATTTTAGGAATTTATTTATTTATTTATTTATTCAACTTTCACTTAGTACATATCAACTAATAATTTATGATAAATAATAGTTAAATGACAGTTAATGCAAATTCTAAAAGGATAAGAAAAAAAACCCCCAAAATAACAATAGTCAAGAGAAAAGAATACTCAGTGAGGGACAGTCACGACAGAGCAAGCTCCAACAAGGTGAAAGCCCATTAAAAAAAATGAATAAAAGACAATTGAAGCAAAATACACTAAAAGAGATTAATTCACTAAAATATCAAAATATATATATATAAGAATTTACGCATAGAAAATATATATCAACTCCACTTTAAAATATTAATTTAGTAGTTTTAAATATTGATTTAGTAGTTTTTCTTTGAAAACTCAGATTTGATTAAATGTTTTGGAAACAAAACAGTTTAGACATTATCAAATACGTTCTAAATCATAACTCTTTTTATATTATTTCTATAATTATATAAGGGTATTATACTGTTTTATCTTTTAGGGGAAAAACAATTTCACTCGTTTGTTGTGTTCACTTAATTTGTGAAAGAATTTTTTTCCACTCAAAGATATACTTCATATACTCAAGCCAACGTGTTTTTTTTTTGAATACATAGTTATGTGGGTTTGAAAATAAAAAGGAAGCTGTATGAAAAAAAGTTAAAACAAAGGAATGACTTCCGCAATATTTTCACTAGTGTCTTTGTGAGGAAATAAAAAGTATGTCACTTGTATCCCTGATGTAGTTTTTCGAGCAAGTGGGATATTTTACAGTAAAATACTTATGTCTATGCAATAATAAGCTTTATTACCCAACTGCACGAATAACCGTACAAATAACATCATGAGAGGGTCTAGGGCGAGTACAAATATCCAGCCGTATTGTACATTTTCAGCGATATTCGTACTCCAGAAAACTTGTTTTGCCGCGCGCGTGGCAGTATTTAGTTCTATTTTTAAACGAATAAAAGATTGGATAGTAAATCACTTATTAGACAGTTTAGCCCTTTGGGTGCGTCAAAATACTCACAAGACTCGTAAAAATATCCAGCCATACTACATACTAAACTGTCTAATAAGATATATTTATTCGTTCCCAAGAAATGCCGAGTATATAAACTATTCTTACTGATAAGTAAGATAATTTATAAGTTCCCAAGAAATGTCGAGTATATAAATTATTGTTACTGACAAGTAATCTAATATTTATAAATTACTAAGAAATTTGGAGTAAACTGTCGTTTGCCCGTAAGATATTTCGTAATAAGCCGAAAAATATGAAGTTCTTTTTTGTCACTAGGACGGCCGACTAAGGCCCGGAGATCAGTTGATAGCAGTGAACAATCAACCGGTGGTTGGACTAAGTCATGAGGAGGTAGGTTTGAGTAATTATTTAGGATAAGCTTTAAAGTGGTAGATTTCATGTAGAACTTTGGAATGAGGAGGAATGTTTCTTATCAAATGTTTTGTTAGTAGTCTGTAAAGTACATTTTGTTAACCATAAGGTGTTTAACCAAAACAGTAACTAGACGGTTATTAAAAACTTTGTATTAAACTCTGAAAGAAGATAAAAAGTCGCGAAATCATCAAATGTTTCGTATCCCTGCTGAGTTAATGCATTAAGCTTAATATTTTTCAAAATTTATGTCTTAAAAGTCCTAAATATACCATTTATATTGGATCTAAGGATTTTCAGGAACTATGAAATATCCTCCGTATTTCAGATGCTAATTATCGCTCGCATTAGGCAAACATTCTGGGAGTGCAGTGGCACTCAATAAAATTAGAAATACTTTGCTTTCTTAGTTGACTGGAACGATTATATAACATACTCATTATTTCTCCCATTGATTTCAATAGCTACTTTGTATTCCTAACGTACTACCCTGACTTAAATTCGTCTGTTAATTTGATCTCTATTAAAAACATTCTAATTATCAAGTTTCGTTCACTATATAATCTAGGCAGTTGATATTCTAAAGCAAACGAGTGGCCAGGTTACCCTGGTTGTAACGCGAAGTAACAGTCCAGTTACGTCAACTGCGCATGCCCAGGAAAGAAGCTCTTCTTCTTCTCAGCCATCTCCTAAAACGTCATCAGGTAGGAAATAATGGCTCCTGTTTAGTTTTCTTCGTTGGTTTATACTAAATTAATTATCTTTTTTAATTGTACATCTATTGAGAGATATTAGCTCATAATTATTCTTGGAAGTTAACATGACACATGACAGTTTTTCAAATGTTGTTATCATGCGTTCTACGCAGCTTGATCTTTCACTGCAATGCGATTCTCTATCTAGGAAGAAATAAGAGAAAAATAACATATATCCCTTGGCGGGAATCGAACCCCACATCTTCGGTTTACTTGTCCGACGTGTTAACCACTACACCACAAGGACCAACCACGCTTGAAACGCAGCCGGACAATGTTATGTAGATGGTTACTAAAGGGGTTCCCAGAGCGTTATTTTTTCTCTATTGTTAAGTTGAACACCGTAAATTTTAGGTACGCATATATGGTCTCATGTGTAGATTAATGTAATGGAAACTCTCTATCTGTTCTTTTCCAGACCCACGAACAGCGCCAATAATCCCCGGTCAGGAGTGTGTTGTTGAAATCCCTAAAGGTTCCACTGGACTTGGTCTGAGCATTGTTGGCGGTGCTGACACGTTGTTGGTGAGTACTGATACAAACATTTTGCTTGATTTTACTTTTCCTTCTGCAATTTGTTGTGACCATTTCATTAATGTGATTTTTTAAAAGAAAAAGAAAACATTCTGCGTAAGTATTTCTAAGAAGAAATTGAAAAGCACACAATCTTTATGTTCATCTTATTGCGATTAGGTTGCCATAGTAATCCATGAAGTGTACGAAGAAGGGGCGGCTGCTAGGGATGGGCGTTTGTGGGCTGGTGACCAGATTCTTGAGGTAATGTTACAAGTTTTATATTCAGTGAAAATCTGGACAAATTTGAGGTTTGGTAATCATAGTCGGTTAATAGAGTACTTAAGTGATGACTTTACAAACGTTTTATTTATTGACTAAAACAGGCTTACCGCAAGTTATTTTTCGCTTTTGATTCTTGGAAGGATTTGTATGGAGTCATCACCAGAGGCATAACTGTCTCTCCGATAATTTGCACTAACATTCTTGTTTTTGGCAAGAATACAGTTTTAATCTTGGTCTCTTGGAGGATCTCAACAATTTTCATAATTTGTCTCTTTTGTAAAGTCACTTTTAACCACTCTGTAAATTAGAAATCTTGCAGTAAAACGTAGCACTTCTTGTATGAGACCAGGAAAGGTGGAAAATATTCAGTAAAAAACCAACACAAATTTTGTGCATTGAAGGCTAATGTATATTCTTTTTATAAGGATCATTATAAAAGTGTGTAAGGTGTCACATTCAGTAAAATATCTTACAGGTTATTTGATTCTGCTGGTAAATATTTTTAAGAAAATAAAACTGTTTACATTCGTTTCGATTTTTACATGTAACCGGTTATGTCTTGTCTTTTGTTAGGTTAACGGTATTGACTTAAGGGAAGCCACTCACGATATGGCCATAAACGCTCTTCGACAGACTCCGGCTGTCGTTAGACTGACAGTGTTGCGTGACGAATCGCAGTTCAAAGATGAAGGTATCTTACGTTCAGTTCCTGTCGCAAATTAACTAAGTGTTGACAAACATTTTGAGGATTGACAGTTTTCACTTTGAATAACTCTGTACCCGAAGTTTGCTTTTTCGATAGATTTGTTAAACTTTTCAACATTTCCTGATCAAGGCTTCTGGTAAATAATTTAATATAAAAACCAACGATAAAAAACTGCTACTACGTTTTGTCGTTATCCTGACGACATCGTCATTTTCAACATTTACCTTGAAAAAACAGCATGAATAATGTGAATCGTGTCGGTATTTGAAGACAGAGACAGAGTAAGTCGTAGATTATTCTTTACAAGAGTGGATTTCAGTCAGTACGAAACGTCCAGTTTACTTGTGTTATACACTTTAGCTAATAGTTCCTTTTAGTAGTTCTCAACCAGTCAAGAAACATATCATATACCCGGTGGATGTGGTTGGCAGAGTAAGTCGTAGATTATTCTTCACAAGAGCGGATTTCAGTTACAAAACGTCCAGTTTACTCGTGTATTACACTTTAGGAGTTACTTTTAATGGTTCTCAACCAATCAAAAAACAAATCATATACCCCAATTATACTAAACGCACAATTACACATAGCCTTTTCTGTATGTCCCAATCAATACGGAACTTTTCCAAAATATTTATCTATTTGTGCACAGACGCTGTGGAATTATTGAAAGTGCAGCTAATGAAGACTCCCGGTCAGGGACTTGGACTCAGCATAGTAGGAAGGCGGTTAGTGGAGTGTTGTATGATTTTGAATCAAGAGTTTATAGAGGACAATCCTTTATGATCGGAATTCTTAGATATTTGATTGTTTTTATGAAAGTACTCAGTGATGATTATAGGATAGATTTTATGTAACAACGGTCTGCATCATTCTGTAATTAAGGTATTTCATTATGGTATGTGTTCAAGCTGTGTTGATGCCTGAAACGCGTTGATAATGAAATAAAGACAATTATTATCAATGTTTGTTCTTGAAATTCTTCTTGATGATGAAATCTGTATAAGGTCGCAACCTTCCTCCTCACAGCAATTAAACTTTTAAGAAATGGCAAATACTTTCGAAAAGCAGAGAAAACATTTGGTTTCGCCATCTTTTTGTCAGCATTATTTTAGAATCGCTATTCTTGTGCTCTCGCTATTTTTCGTATGCATTATTAGATTATATGGTTGGGTTTAGGGTTTAGGTAAGTATTCTTTAAAATATTATTTAACCTTGTTTTTAACAGCATGGGGTTGTTTCAGTATGTTCTTAATTTCAGCCTTAAAGATTGACGTGCATTTTTGTTATCGTTACAGGAATGACACAGGAGTGTTTGTATCAGAAGTGGTGAGTATATTTCTAACAAGCTTTTTTAATTTAAACGATTATTCTATGAAGATAGATTGTTAGGTTTTTCAGACGTGGCCGCGTCTTTTGCTCAATCAGAGAAAATCTTTAGGAACTTTTGTAGTTGCTCCAATCTCCAGAAAGTCTGAGATTTAGCTATAAAAAGGGAATAACTTCCCAATTGTAATGCATTTATGTAATATACTGTACCTTAAAATAAAACTGTATAAAAGTAACACATTTGAGGTTAAAACATCTGTTCTTTGGCTTAATTTTATTTAACAACAGAACTCGGGGACTGATAAGCCAATAGCCTATGAGGCCGTAGGCCGCATTAGTTGTTTAAACTCGTAGTCCAGGAGATTAAGAGATCTGGTTGTTTTAGCATAAACCTTATCTCTGAAAAAAGGATGTGCACATTAATCGATGAAATCCTCCGATATTGTAATAATAAAATGGGGCTCGTTACTATTTTGATCCGCTATCTTTTCTCTACTAGTAAGCTATCATAAATAGATCTCTGGTAGAGTAACCAATCAGAACGCAGGATGCGTGTCAGATCGTTAGCTGGTTTATACTTAAGTCGCATTTTAGTAAAACAGTTATTTGGTGGACTTGTCAGGTTCGTGGAGGCATTGCCGAGAGAGATGGCAACGTAATGGCAGGAGATCAAATTCTTTCAGTCAATGACGTGGACCTCAGAAACGCAACCCAAGAAATTGCCGCAGCGTTGTTAAAGGTACGTGACTCGTTGAATAGAATCTGGAGTTTACTGAATTTGAGTAGCCACCGTAAGCGCCATCTACGTAATAAAAGTACGTAAATTACCCACTACATTTCCAATATGAATTATACGTTACAAAATAATTTCTAGCTCCTCAAGATAACAGGTAAAGAACGTAAACGTTACAATTTTACGTAACACAATCCTCTGCTCCACGGATGTTACGTCATAAGCACACCGTTATCAGCACTTGTGGTAACGTGAAGTGAAATTACGTTTCGTAGACACGTAGCAGTAAAATAGTAAAAATTGTAAATGGCTCCCTGAGCTAACATTTATCACATGTTAAAAATCGTTCTTATTCACATTTAGGACAACCTTCTTAATTCATGTGCTGGGTTTTCTACCGTAGTAATCACCGTTATCGCGAAGATGCATCGATTCATGTACGGCTCTCGCACTGCTTTTGGAGTGGGAGCAAAACATAACATATTTCACATTCATTTTAAATTTATAAATGCGTATTATCTAAATTACCTTTTCCAAAGGAATCATTAATAAAGCTGAGCAAATTAACAACATAACTTATATTTTTTTGTTTTACTTCGATAGTATTAAATTTCTCCTCAGTAACAGCAGATATGTAATTTTTGTCAATAAATCATTACATTATTCTGAACATCATTCGAAAATCTTCAATTTTAGCGTACTGCTGGTCGAGTTGTCATGGAATTGGCTCGACTTAGACCAAGCACAAGTTCCCGACCGTCGTCTTTAAGCAGTCTGCAGCACTTGAAACTTCAAACTGGGGGTTCACTGACCAGCATTGAACAGCCAATCCTTTACGGTAGGGAAGCGCCATGCTGTGTTTAGTCCTTGACCTTTTCAAGGTTGTGGATTAGTGCTTTGTATTGCAACTCTTTGCTTTTTGGCTCGTGGAGAGCTATGGGGATGGTTGGGGATTCAGAATGTCAGGCGTAAATAATAGAAAATTGTAATTTATTTACGATCGTCCCAGGTTTGGCAGGCTCATTAATGCACTTGTTAAATGGTCGTTAAAAATGCTCTTATTCCGCTATCAATGAAAGATGTCCGATAAATCACGTGATATTTCGATGCCCGGTACATGACTTCGGCAAACAAGCACGTGTGTCAGGTTGGTTCGATTCCTGGGATCAGCATGTGGACTTAGATTTGTCGATCTCAATCTGACTTCGAGGGTTTTTCTCCGGGTACTCCGGTTTTCCTCCCCCTGCAAATTCGACTTTCACACCAAAATCTGAGCCGTCGAGGCCAGGAAGAATGGGCAACCACTTCCTTCGCAATTAACGTTAAATGAAGTATTTATTATTTATTATTATTATATGTGGTTGATCACGCGTACAGTATCTTTGACACAGTATCTTACATACTACACGAGCTTACCACGGAATACCTTTGATTTTAACGTGTTTTAAGTTCTGCAACTTTATTAGAAGTTGATAACTGGAACTGGTCTAATGAAATTACTTATCCAATTTCCTTACCATGGTGAACATTTTTTTAAGGGAGCGATCATCCACTTAGTAGAGTCCTCCCTATTCATAGTTCACGCTCTGATTTACCGAAGAGAAAGTTCCTATACTTGTTAGTCGTTTGTACAGCTGAATAAAACGATATCTCTGGTTTTTCAGAACCGGAAGCAGTTTCAGATGTGATGCTCCCTCACTCGGAGCCCTCATTAGCACCCAGTCTTCCTCCCCTAAGCTCATCACCTTCTTCATCAGTTGCCATGGAAATGACCGAGCAAGTTCCCTCGGACGATGAGATGTAAGTTGAAACATTATTGCCAACTTTTTTTTGCCAATTTTTTTTGGGTGTTGTAATTAATTTCTCTTTTACCATCTTGACATAAACATCAATAGATTTTTTTGACAAACACTGTCAGTTAATATTTGTGCATTTTGTAATTAGTCGCTTAGGAGAATCAGTGCCTCGTTAATTGCTGAAAAATATAGCTATCTTTTTTTGTTGTAGAAACATTTATAAGACTATAGCTGCTATATGTAAAAAAAAACATTTAAGATGAAATGTTCTATCAACGCTGTAGCAGTCATAATTTTGGGGTTCTAGCTTTTCCAACTGTGCAATGGTCATCATAACATTGCATTTTTTCTAAATAATTTTCCCCTTTTTTCACCAGTCCTTTGGAAACAAAGATTATCGAGCTTGAGCGGGGCCCAGAAGGACTGGGGTTCAGTATCGTTGGTGGTCACGGCAGTCCCCATGGAGATTTGCCCATATATGTCAAAACAGTCTTCCCGACAGGCGCTGCGGCTCGAGATGGTCGACTCAAACGCGGAGATCAAATTGTGGCTGTTAATGGGCAAAGTCTTGTTGGTACCTCACACGAAGCAGCAGTATCGTTGTTGAAGAAGACGAGAGGAAAAATTGTTCTGGCTGTTTTATCGTAATACTAAATACATCGGACAGTTGACTGGCAACTCGATGAATTACAATGAAGCATGTAGTGCATCAGAGGAACTGAGCGTGTAGAGTTGTATAATCTTTGAACGATTTTTCGGTTGTGCTACTTTTTCAGACACTTATATCGTCGTAGTGTTTAAGATTTTTAAACTAAGTTCTTATTGATCAATTTTGTTTATAAAAATTAGAATTAGAACTTATAAATACAAAAACGATATCCTAATGTCTTGACATTGCATAACACGTTAAACTTGATTCGAAATAGATTCGTTTTCCCCATTGTAAATAGTTGTGTAGATAGCCAATTCCATGATTAACAGATCATGGAAACAAGACAGTTAAACACTAATTATGAATCAAGTTTCAAATAATTAAAATTATTGTAACCGATAGCAGGTACAATATTATAGCATCAAAATATTTTCAATAAAAATGGTATACTGAAAAGCAAATTTCGCGGTAGTTTTCACAAAGAATGGCTTCACAAAATCCTTACAATGCCCTTTCGATACTTAACAATAATTTACCGAAGCTGAAGTGAATAGTAAATATCCACTGTCATTGAGGTGAATAATAGTTTTAGTGCACAAGCTGAATAATTAGCGGACCAGAAACAGGAAGCTATTTTGTTTTTCTTCTGCTGCTCAGGTATGAATACTACAAAGCTAATCACCTCCGAGGTAACCTATCAGCGTCAGTGAAATATACTATTCACCTGTGTGTCATATACCATTGTTGAATATCCTGCGTGTCATATACCATTGCTGAATATCCTGTGTGTCATATACCATTGTTGAATATCCTGTGTGTCATATACCATTGCTGAATATCCTATCTAAAATACTATTCACCTGTATGTTATATACCATTGTTGAATATCCTGTGTGTCATATACCATTGTTGAATATCCTGTGTGCCATATACCATTGTTGAATATCCTATCCAAAATACTATTCACCTGTATGTTATATACCATTGCTGAATATCCTGTGTGTCATATACCATTGTTGAATATCCTGTGTGTCATATACCATTGTTGAATATCCTGTGTGTCATATACCATTGTTGAACATCCTATCTAAAAAACTATTCATTTGTATGTTATATACCATTGTTGAATATCCTGTGTGTCATATACCATTTTTGAACATCCTATCTAAAATACTATTCATTTGTATGTTATATACCATTGTTGATTATCCTATCACCTGTGTGTTATATACCATTGTTGAACATCCTATCTAAATACTATTCATTTGTATGTTATATACCATTGTTGAATATCCTATCACCTGTGTGTTATATACCATTGTTGAACATCCTATCTAAATACTATTCACCTGTTTTTTATACCATTGTTGAATATTCTATCACCTGTGTGTCATATACCATTGTTAAACATCCTATCTAAACACTATTCACCTGTGTTTTATATACCATTGTTGAATATCCTATCCAAAATACTATTTACCTATGTTGTATACCATCGTTGAATATCCTAAAATACTATTCACCCGTGTTTTAAAACATTCTAAAATACTATTGACCTGTGTGTTATATACCATTGTTGAATATCCTTTGTGTTATATACCATTGTTGAATATCCTAAATACTATTGACCTGTGTGTTATATACCATTGTTGAATATCCTATCTAAAGCGCTGCTTATTGTTGGGTATTAATTTCATGACAAATTCATTGAAAGAAAGGTAATTTTAACTGTTGTAATGGTAATTTTTTACTTTTTTAGACATTTAAAGGAAATGAGTATAGTACTTCTTGTCGTTGTATAGTGCTCAACTTGGCTTTATATATTTTTTATAGTGAGCGAAAGTTATTAACGCACAGGCAAACTTTCCGTACTATTGTTGAATCATACAAACTAAACCTTACCCAGACCCCTATATTCACGATGACTCTGCATGCATAAATAACAACGCCCCAGTACGGCAAAGAACCCCACACACGACTTCGTTCCTTTTCATTTGGCTTCTACCTCGTGTAGAGAACCCATTCAAAAGAAAGACAAAGCTTACTCCAACCTTATTTTACCCAATCATAAACTTTGTTCCCTTTCCTTTGGCTTCTACTTCGTGTAAAGAACCCATTCAAAAGAAAGATAAAGCTTACTCCAACCTTATTTTACCCAATCATAAACTTTCTTTAATTTCTGTGTATTCTACCCGATGTATACCTTCAGCTGATGAAAAAAGCTCCAGTTTGTAACCTCGGGCGGACATGGTTGGCGCAGTTGTTAAAATATCTGCTTTAGTTTCCATCCACTAGGTCCCAGTTCGACTCCGGCACTTTGCAGATTCGAATATTTGTGTGACCTTCTTTTCCACCTAAGCCAACTCAGCTTTTCATCCTCCCGGGGTAGGTAAATGAGTACCAGCGTCTGCTGGGAGCTAACCTGCGATGGATTAGTGTTCTGTTTAGGGGGAGTCAAAGGCTCTCATCCGCTTAATACTACAGAAACCGGAGATAAGCGCCGGCTCCATGGGCCACTAGGCTCGAAAGGATTTATCTTTCAAATGTAAATGAGCAAACGACGAATGCATTACATCTAGAACAAAAGATCTTAACCGTGACCGTGCACACAACATGAAACAAAGAAACATAGTAATCATCTTTGTAGTTTGTCGTGTTTTCTAACCAGACCACTCTAACAACTTTGCTATTACTTATAGATTAGTGATTGCGTATCGATAAGTTAGTCAAATTTTTAAGCCGTCTACCTGCGTGTAGGCAGTCCACACAAAAACGCATTGCCTATCGTATTTAAAACGTTTGCTGACATTTTTCCATATTATTTGGTTATGGTCATTTCCAAATCACAGCCCAAGAACTAAACACATATTTTCTCTAGTGAAAGAAAATATAGACGCTGTCACATTTGTCGCATGAAAGATCTTTAAGCATTAATCCCACAATGCCACAGAAGAGACTAAATACTCGTATGCGCCAAAATATTTCGAGGTAATCCAGGTTTGAAGACAACACGGGAAGCTTATCGTGGCTGATTGAATCGAGCAAACAACGTTCACTTAATTATCACAACCTTCCATTTCCTTTGTTTTAAGAATTTTGTGGATTTATCTAACAGTATCAGAAGATAAACCTCACATTTATAGCTATTTTCGTGTCTCAAGTTTATGTATGGTTCCACAAAACTCGAATTAAATTAATCCTGAATAAAGACAAAATTCAGTGACCTATTTTTTGTGATGCTTACAAAATTCTGCTCAGTTTGCCAATAAAGAAATTTAATAAACCCGAAATTCCGGCCTAAAGCAATCTATAGATGGTACGAAACTGGAACATGGATTAAATAATTGATCCTGGCTTAACACTAATTGGGTTTTGAGGTATCAGCCCCTGATCTTATTCAGTTATGCATAACAGTAATGAAAGTACTTCAAATTTTTCCTGGGTTGTCTGGCAAATTCTTCTCGGGCAACCAGCTCTATTTTCCCTTAAAATTGTTTGCCCAAACCGCTTTTTTCGAGCACTGAGACAGGTCGGTAGCTTGGCTAAATTTGTTATCAGAACAGTAAAAAAGAACTAAATAAATCATTAGTAAATGATTTCATGAGTAGTTGAATATTTTCTTCTGCTTGGAAGTAAGTACGGAAGAAATGTTCGTGTTTTATTTTTTTCAGAAGAAAAAACTTCCCTTGACCTTCAGATTATCGGTCAGACGCTGTACGAACTGAGCTACAGGACCTCACGTAGGGAACGGGTCACTTAACTTGCTTCATATTGATTCCTTCTTGGGAACCTGAATAGATTAGCTCAATATAGTTATTTCGGGTGTCCAACCACTATAATTATATTATTTCTTCATGTTTGATTACTCATTACTAAAAATCGTGGAAATAAACGCGTCATATTATGTTGTCATTGTTGCTCTTGTGGACACAGCTGCTACAGGCAGCATCATAACTGATTATCTTAGCTTCAGAGGATCTTTATAGTCCATCTCCCGCTGCAAGCGCCCGAATCATTCCTATTGTTGACTCGTAAAAATGTTTTGTTCTTGCATGCAGGCCTTTTTGCAGCAGCTTGAGGTATTAGCCGTTTCATTAATATTATTGACATTATGATTACGAGCACTATTTGATAAATAATCACTGTTTTCAATGTTTTAGATCCGTTTTAAGCCCTTACCGATTCCAGCACTAGAGCCAGACTCTCTTGGTCCCATATTCGGCATATACGACACTACAGATGAGAAACTGGAAGAAAAGAATAGCAGAGCCCGCAAACTTTATCTTGATCAGCTGGATATGGTTGAGCAGAAAAAACGGCAGGCGATACTCAAAGATTTAAAGAACCAGAAAGAAGAATCCGACATGTTGGAACGCACACGAAGAGAGTGAGTAGAAGTTTTTTGAGTTTAGGAAGGAGAAAAAATATGTTTTGTTGCAGGATGCCCTGAAGCAAATAGGCTTTTTCGAATTTTAAGTTTCTTTAACAACACAAAACGAATTCAATTTTTATACTTTTAGCCTTAATATACAACTGTGTGTATTGTTTGAGACGCGACGCCTTGCTCTTTTTAATTCATAATATAGTTTTGGATATTTACCAGCTAAGCAAGGCGTCTGCTGTTATATTTAAATTAGCAGTAACTGAGAATTTGAAGCTAGTCTTCTCTTACGAGCGTGGGTTAAGATATTTCTATTAAAAGAAAGAAAATAAAAGTAAAGAAATAAGAAAAATTTTTTACTTATGCGCTGTTGACCATTAATGTTCGAAACAACAGTGGGGTATGAGCAAAAAGCAAAAAAACCTTGTGGCTCGGGAGTTGTAAGAAAAGGAAGAAAACTTATAATAGTCTTATTTTGTAAATACAAACTTAGCTCGTTTTCTAGTAATAATTATAATAATAATGATAATGGTAATTTCTAAATCAAAAGCTCTAAGCGCTTTTACAAATGATTTTATGCAAATATTCGGCAACAGGGGCTCCCATATTTGAAAAATCAAGAAATGTCCTCAGTGTAACAGTAAACCTTGGAATACCGGTATCACTTCCCTGCACCTTAACAGTGTAACAGTAAACCTTGGAATACCGGTATCATTTCCCTGCACCTTAACAGTGTAACAGCAAACCTTGGAATACCGGTATCACTTCCCTGCACCTTAACAGTGTAACAGCAAACCTTGGAATACCGGTATCACTTCCCTGCACCTTAACAGTGTAACAGTAAACCTTGGAATACCGGTATCACTTCCCTGCACCTTAACAGTGTAACAGCAAACCTTGTAATACCGGTATCACTTCCCTGCACCTTTTGAAAGGTGCTTCTATTCTTTCAAGTCTCCCGATAGAGGATTGTAAAAAAGAATCTACGGTTTAGCTCTACATCTACAGACGGTAGGCCAAAGGAAGCACCTTCTCGTCCATTATCCTAAATGTAACACGACCTTTATTGGTGTCGGGTCGAGGTAGATCGTCCCGCACGGTGGACTGGGGCATTACTACCTAAGTTAAAGTGCCTATGAAGTGAAAAATGTTGTTGGTTTCCTGAAGAGATCGTGGTAAGAAAAACAAAGAGGCAAAATTTCAGAGAGTTAAAATAAATTGCTGAGATGCTACACGTCTGGAAAGAGTCGAGTTCTGTGGCTAGCAAATTAGCAAATATCACGCATTATTTTGTTTGCTTCAGTACAGCGAATATGTGAGAAACTAATAGAGCGTTTTCACACAGTCCCACGAGACGCAAAAGACAATAGACAGATCAGCCATGTTGGTGAACAAAGCAAAAGAAATAATCAAACTTCTTTTGTTAAGAGTATACCAACATGGCCGCCGTGACGTCAGCTGAAAACGCTCTATTAAAAAACATACTTTGTTAAGTAAAAAAATAGTTTAAACTTGGTAAAATGGTTTCTAAATAAAGATTAAATAACTTTCTTGTAACAACTCGAGTTTGAATTCCGTACTGTAAATCAGAGACGAGATATGAGTAAAACTTGCTATCTTCTCTCAAATCGCTATGAAGTTTAAAAACAAAATTACGCCACAGAAACAAAAAACTTGATAACTTGAATGCATAATGACTAGCCAGCCATCAGCTCAAAACCTGTAAATTTAGGCGGCTATATCTCAAAGGCATTATATTCTTTGAAACTTTCTGAGTTTAACACACTTGAATTGGTCTCTTTAGAAATGCAAAGACATTTTTTTATTTCATAGAGACTTTAAGGCGTTTCGAATATAAAAACGTATTCGTATTCAATATTGAATCTGACGTGAAAAATCCCTATTGTTTTAAACTCCAACACATGCGATTGGAGCTTCGTCCTTTTTAACTAAGAGAACTTTAAACTAAGATCACTAGATAACTCCCTTTAACCCTTTCGGTCCCAGTTGAATAATTAAGTTCTCCCAACTTGAGCCCATACTTCTCATTGTACAAGTTTGAGAGAATTTCATGTTTAATCTTCAGTAGTTTGCTTTATTTGATCAATTCCCGTTTTCTCATTACCAAATGTCTTATTTTATACCTGTTATGTAAGGAGAAGTTGAGTGTTGATAACTTATTGGGAATGAAAGGGTTAAGTTCGTCTTTGTATATAATATTTAATCTGTACAGTTTCATTCTCTTAATACTATCAACTTCAAGGCAGAAGACTAAGCTACTATCATTTAAGGTAACAAGGTGCGTTTTTCAGAGTAGCTGGTGAAATGTTATGCTGCTTGCCACTATATTTTAGTAACCCTAACAATGAAAACTAAATTTTAATCATTTTTCACATTTCAGCATAATCGTGGATCGCGCGTTACGTCATCAAGAACGGCTAGAAATGAGGAAAAGTTTGGAAGAATCTTGGGCTGAAAATGCAGCATTTAAAAAACATCGTGAATTTGAAGAAAAACGTCGAGCAATGAGTCCAGGAATGTTAATACATGAACAATGTGACAAGTATCGACGCTGTAAGCAATGTGGCCGAAAGGGAACAAACTGTGGCGAGAGCAATGTGTGGAGTGAATCCCGGTACATACCAGGGTCTAGGTTAATGGTGTGATTATATCTGTGCCTCGACCGGATATCATAACAGTTATTTTTAATTGGATAGGAATCACTTAAAGCGGTTTATTTAAAGTTTCAGTTACCGTATTTTCAGTTATTTAAAATACTTGATTACTGTATTTTTGTATGTTTTCAAAAGGAAAGTTTCAATATTTAGAAAACTTTAATTTTTTGATGTTAACTGCTCTCAACGTTTATGCCTTTAACATAGCTTGAACTTATAGGATACCAGTTTATTACAAATTTGTCAGCTAAGGTTTTTTGACTGATTTATTTTTGATGCACAAACATATCTTTGGTCATGAGGTAACATTTAATTTTTAGAGAATTTACATTTTACGTTCTCAAGTTTCGAATCTTGCAAAACAAAACAAAAAACGGGGAGGAATTCATATTATAAAATATCTGTGTGGAAACAAGAATAAAGTATTTATAAAATTTGCACCTTTTTAAATATTTTGTAATTAATATGTGTGCTAAGGCTTTAATATAAAACAAAAGTAAAAAAAAACGGAATAGTTTCACTTGTGTAAAGTAAAATTTAAAAAATGTAAATAGTAAAGCGCTTTAAAATAAAACTGAGAAAATACTGTTTAGTGTTTAATTAACCTTCTGAGATATTCTTTTTACCAATTTTTACACAATGAAAGGAGGCGGGGAAAACCCAGGCCAACTTTTATACAAGGAAGAAGGCGCAGAAAACACGAGCTAATAATGGGAAGAGACGGGGAAAACACCGGCCAACGTCTATACGAGGGGGGAGGCGCAGAAAACACGAGCTAATAATGGGAAGAGACGGGGAAAACACAGACCAACGTGTATCAAGGGGGGAGGGCGCGGAAAACACGAGCTAATAATCAGGAAGAGACGGGGAAAACACCGGCCAACGTCTATACGAGGGGGAAGGCGTAGAAAACACGAGTTAATAATGGGGAAGAGACGGAGAAAACACAAGTCAATCTGCACAAGGAGCCAGCAATGGGGAAGCGACCGGAAAACACAAGCCGAAATCTATACAAGTGGAGAAGGCGGGGAAAACTCGAGCCAACAACAAGAAGATGGCGGGGAAAATACAGGCCAATTTTTACACAACTAGGGGTGGAACACGAGTCAAAGTTTACACAAGGGGAAGGAGGCTGGGAAAATACGAGGTCTGGTTACACGAGAATGAGAGGGGAGTAAGGTAAATTGTTTGCAATACTAAACCAAAGGTTTCAGGATGAAGTGGCAGTTACAAGCGTTTGAAAAAAAAAAATCTTCCAGATCTTCAATTCTACGAACATTGTGGTGGGAACTAGAGTTCTTAAACAGATCATTCGTAATTATATGATAATGACGTGCTTATAATATCCTACTCAGTTAACATTTGATTAGTTAAACACACATAAACAGATTTTCGTGCGAAATGCCGGTATTGTGTAGGAGATTACCCACACAATGAAAACAACAGCTTTTCCAGCCTATCTGCAAGTATGTAGAGCGTGCGGGAAAAAATCACTTTAAGAGCGTCTGTTTACAAGCATCCAAAAATAACAAACAGCAGACACACCCAAAACAGTGTGCCGACATACAAGCAACACAAACCAGAGGAACACTATCCATGTCATTGACGATAACGAAAACTGTGACAGCTCTGACGATAACTGTTACAAGACATTCACGATACGTGTCAATAATCACGGCCAGCAACGGAGCTAAACAACCAATGTTCAAGGTGAACCTGCTAGGAACTCCCTTGACTCTTATGGCGGACTCTGGGGCAAATGTAAACATCCTTGATGAGAAAGACTTTAACAAGAACAGTCCCCAACCCACGTCCAGATCTTTGCATACAAAACACGTGATCCATTACCTATTTTGAGAAAGTTCACAGCACCGATAGAATCCAGGACTAAAACATGTCGTGATACATTTTATGTCGGAGAGGGATCGAGTGGCTCTCTTCTGAGTTGGAAGACATCTACTGACTTAGAACTTATTAAGAATTTGCGGCATATAATAGCGCAAAGCACCCCAACTGTTGATCACCTAATCAGCGAGTATCGTGACCTCATCCAGGGACTTGGGAAGCTAAAAAATTACCAAGTCAAGTTCCACATTGACAAAACAGTTTCTCCTGTAGCTCAACCGCATCGGCGCGTACCGTTCCACGTCCGCAAACAGCTAGAAGAGCAGCTCCGAAGAGATGAAGAATTAGGAGTCATCGAGCATGTTGAAGGGCAAACAACATGGGTGTCCCCAATGGTAGTCGCACCGAGACCAAAATCTCCAGGAAAAATTAGAGTATATGTGTCGACATGCGCAGAGCCAACGAAGCAATCAAGCGTGAGCGTCACATCACACCAACCCTAAAAGAAATTGTTGGCGATTTGAACGGTGCAACAGTATTTAGCAAACTGGACTTGAATGAAGGCTATTTAACAATTAGATTATAAGCTCGAGATTTCTATGGGGTGATAGTTAATGAGGCCGAAGGTCCAATCAGCTATCACCTCATAGAAATCGAGAGCGAATAATGTAATTGTTTTAGTAAAAATTATACCAAATGAGTCATGTATCGGCGAAAAAGTTCCAAATCTTCCTGTGAAACTTTGCAAAAGCGCGAAGACGTCGCCATTTTTGAAGACGACCTTCACCCACTGCACTCTAAAAGAGACCTTTAGATCCGAGGACCAGGACGAGACCGAGGACAAGTTTTCAAGCGCACTTTTTCAGGCAA
>JAOTRI020030970.1:0-18271 GCA_028564885.2 Zoanthus sanctaehelenae | reverse complement strand
TATTATTATTATTATTATTATTATTATTATTATTATTATTATTATTATTATTATTATTATTATTATTATTATTATATTAGTACAATTGTATGATACTGCCACTCTTTGTGCCCTGTGGCATATATCATACAATTGTACAAATAATTTCAAATACGGACAAGATGCCGACATCAAGATCAGGTTTTTATGCTGATTATAAAAATTAATTCGTGGTTTCATTTAAAAACTTCCAAAAGATGAATCAGCTTATCTAGAATTAAAATAAAAACTGCCCTCTTTTTTGGTCACAAAAATAGTTGTGTTCAATCGGTTTATAAAAAGAGTCGGTTTATACACTGGGATTACGGTACCTTGCCAAGGCAAGATAGTGCTTTTAGTTTTACAAATTTATCACAAAACGTTTTAAGTCACGATAAGCCGGTTTTGGCTAACAAGATGAATGGGCTACTCCGACATGTAGCTGCGTGGTCACAATTCAAAATACCGAAATAGCCGGCGGTTCGTTTTTTTGTTTTCCCTAAACTAGGAAATTACCAGTTAAAATTAACATTGAATGTTAACTGAAACGTAAATGGTCGGCAGCTCCTTTTTCATCATTAAACTGATAAAATAAACGCGTAAAATAAAAGTTTGTGTATCGTCTATCGATAAAGAACCGGCATTAAGTGAGTTTCAGAAGGCTGTATAAAAAGTGAAAATGGGTTTGTAGTTTATGCCAGACACACTACTGACCTTTATTAACGGTACTATTCAGGCCGAATACGGTCGAAGTGACAAGTTTTGATTGAAGAGGTTCGCTTTCAGATATACAGCTACAGGGTCCATGCCAGAGGCTAACTAACATATAATTTAAGTTCTGTGAACTTATTTTCACTTCTAACACCGTCCACGGAATCACATGAAAGTTCTTTATCGATAGACGATACACCAACTTTTATTTTCAAGGATTGAACAAACTGCCGGTCATTAGAGTTTCAGTGATTTTTGGTATAAATTGTCCACCAAACATTTTATCAAAGTGTCTTATGAAAATACTAATGTGTACTAAAATGACTGCATTTTTTCTTCTAATGACAGCTTTTAAACTGCTTTAGAGTTCTTAAATTTTATTCTTTAATAGACAAACATTTGATGCGGACTTTAGCTTGTCAAACTTATGTATTCATAAAAAAGACAAACTACCTGCAATACAGTGCTTTGAGTTGCGTGACCCGCTGCCGGATATTTAGAAAAAAAGGGAGTGTTTATATGACCGACAGCCGGTCACGCAACTCAAAACACTAAATGGCCGGCAGTTCGGTTTTTCTATAAAGAAAAAACTTTTGCAAACTAAACTCGACATCAAATGTTTTTATATGTTTAAAGAGCTCTCTAAGAATCCAGAAACTGGTGTTTCATGTGAAATTCTGTTTGTAGTTTACGATAGGCACTCCCATACCGCAGGAGTTTCATTTGACACATGGAAATTTTCCTAGGTCGCTGTCAGCCGGTCAAACAACTCAAAATTTTTAATGGCGAGAGTTATTAGACAGTTTAATTTATAAAAGTTGTTTTTTAAAAAAAATGGACTGCCGGCCATTTAGTTTTTTGTCTGTTATTTTACCGGCAGTCACTGACCTCAGTGTCAATGGTTTCGTATGCCTAGAGTAAACTACAAACTGACTTCACATAAAACACCAGTTTCTCAATTGTTTGACAGTTCTTTAAAGATATAGAGCATTTGCTGTTGAGTTCAATTTGTAAAAGCTTTATTTTTATAAACAAGAATGGACTGCCGACCATTTAGTTTTAAAAGTTGTTTGACTGGCAGTCAGTGACCTAAGAAAATTTCCCAGTGTCAAACGAAATGAAAATACTGCAGTAACTGAGTAAGGAGTGCCTAGCGTAAACTTCAAACTTCAACATGAAACACTAGTTTCTGAATTGCTTGACAGTTCTTTAAAGATAGAAAACATTTGATGTTGGGTTAAAGTTGTAAAAGTTTTATTTTTTTTAAAAAAGAATGGACTACAGGTCATTTAGTGTTTTGAGTTGCGTGACCGGCTGCCGGCCATAAACTGATAAAGACACTACGTAGAAAAAAAAAAGTGTCAGTCGTGTCTAGGCGAAACTTGTTGAATGTTGTCCTTGTTTGCCGAAGGCGAAGGGTTGCCAGAAGGCTTAACGTAAAGTTTTGTTGATTTTGATTTTAAAACCAATTATGAGAACATTCATGAATGATAGATATAAAAAACAAAATCTGCTCTTATCAATGGGATCAATCATAGTAATTAGTTGTAAAACTATAGCTTTTTTTAAAAAATTCACACGTTGTACGACAAACTGAAAACCGGCTTGCTCTGTAGCTGCTGTAGTCTGTTCAATGTTTCATTAAAATAATTTTAAACCTCAATCATTGAATATTGAGATAAATAAGTTATCTGCACCAATATTCATACATTTAACAAAAAATATATTGCAAATCTGGTCCAATACGTATCATAGTATGAATGCTGCATCCATGACCACGGTGATGGTGATATTGATCTTAAAAACGAGGGTTTTACAAAAAGCAAAAGATTGAACATTCCCGTGTATACATTGAAGTAAAAAAGATAAGCATTGAAGATTTTAGAATTCTATTCAAGATTTAACCAGTATTCAATTTTGATAATGATACAAACATCCACAAAATGTCCATTCGAGTGCAGTGATCCAACAAAGTTAATTAAACGACAACAAACTTCATTTAATTAAAACAGGAAACTAAGTTTCAAACGTGTATAGCGTATCCGTTTCTGAGCTCTTTGTTTTCATTTGATGAAAGCACAACCCGTGAAATTGTTTTATTTCATTGCAAACAATATAAATAAATGTCTTTCATAGCATTCGCAGCTAGATTTATGTAGTTTAATTTAGTGTAAGAATAAAAATCTTTCTGAGGGTACCGCATATGACATGTATCTTGTTGGCATATAATATATTATATGGCGACGAATGACGCGGTGTTGAATGTAGATTAATTGAAGTTACAATAGTTCGTCTCGACAGGTTCTAATCAATGTATCTCTTAATATTCCCTATTATTTATAACATAAATACATGATGTTTTGAAATCGTTTGTTGTTAATGCAGCAATGCGTCAAAAATTCAATGTAACAATTCGGGCCTGTCGTTTCCACTGAAGAGGTATTCTTTTAAGTGATATATCAGACTGAAAGTTTGTCTAGAAAGATGAAACACAAATAAAAACCAAATGTGCAAGGTGCTTTTTACATTATTTCCTTCCCGACTTGCCTTGTCACGTACCACTTTTATATTCTGAAGAACCACTCGGAAGACAATGCATTGCCTTTTACACGAGGAAAATGCTTATCTGAGTGTTTTTGACAAAAACCCTATTTTTGAAACTAGTTTTAAACACCTAGGGAGCGTTTTATAATTTTTAAAAACTACCAAATCTATTTAGTCGGCTATAAAAGCTCGTTAATTCACTTTTCGATTTGTCATAGCAACAGGAAATTAATTGAGGCACAGTGCGGTACATTTCTGTGTTTAGACTCGACCAATAGGATTCATATTAAAATACCTCCTTGGCCGGGCTCAACTCAAAATCATCGTAAGATCCTGTTTGAGTACATAAACTGATTTATATCTAAACTGGGAGAAGCAGAAAACAATTAAAATAAACTAGGTATACGACAAAACTAAAATCGACCATCTTGTTTTAAAAATGTGCACAATTCACAAACAAATAAAATGGCCAAATCCAAATGTTTAATGATAACCCGTAAAATTGTTATTTTCTTTTAACAAATAGTGAAGCCGAATGTACGCCGTAGGAGAGTAAGATATTACAAATGTTTACAAGTATAGTTGTTAGAAAACTCTTCTGACTTCTGTTCATGCAAATACTTCAAAATCATTCAAGTGCGGCAAATATTTTCAAACAAAGCGAAGGTCACGTGACTAACAATCAAATGCAGATGATGTGAGTTCGACATATCGATTGTACTATTAGTGTGAAGAGTGCAGTATAGTTTGTCAAACTGATATCAACGTGGGAAAACTTAAATCCAACAGAACATCAAAGGAAACAACTTAAATTACAAAATAATTGGTTCGTGCAAATCGTGAGATTTGAAAATCGCTAGCCATGGAGTGTTGTAAAACATGGCGTCGTGTAAACGTTATTTATGCATGTATTACAGAGCCAAAAGACTAAGTTGATTCTGCGAGGTGATGGTAAATGGGAAAATATTCGCTGGTGTTAGGAAATGAGTAGAAATTTACTCAATCGGCAGTGTTTTGATCCTTGGCTACTCCCTGACTCAAGTCAATGGCGACTTGGGTTCGAACTTTCGATAGTTACAGTAAATATTCGCGGCCTTCGCGGCTAATGTTTTATCTATGCCTGTGTTTGTCCGTTTGTACTTATCATGTTGTTGCCTCAAATACACTAACATTTTACATTGACGAGAATAAACCAAGCGGTACTGTTGTGGGAACAATACCGAAGAACGGTGGAGACTTAATTTTGGCAACTGACCAACCGACCGGTTTGAATGTCAATCTTTCCACAGGCGTGATAACAACAACAAAACCATTAGACAGGGAAAAAAACTCTTTAAAGAGTTTCGAAGTATTTCAGTTTAGACCTGATAATTTTCATTTATATGTTATAAAAGTGGTGGTGAATGATCTAAATGACAATTCACCAAAATTTGATAAAAACATTTACTCCTTTACTTTTTACGAGGGTCTTTCAGACGAGTCGAAGGTTATCAAAGCTGTGGATGGTGATAGCGGCTTTAATTCAACCCAAATATATTCCATTATATCTGGAAATGTAGACAATGTTTTTGCCTTAAATACAGTTCCTGGATCTGAAGACTCTAAATTTGGGAAGTTAACAGTAAATGGAAGTCTTGACCGTGAAAATTTAGATCATTATCTGCTGAATGTTTCTGCTCAAGATGGAGGCAGTCCTCCTGGAATTGGCTTCGCGCTTCTAAATATAACAGTTGGAGATGTGAACGATAATGCTCCCAGATTTACATCACCAAATTACCAGGGATTTATTAACGAAAATGCTACTCTTGGAACCTCCATCGTAACGGTGTCAGCTACGGATGCGGATATTGGTTCAAATGCGGAAATCGAGTTTAAAATCGACAGGAGTTCTCACTCTGATCCGGATCGAATATTTAATGTCGATCCAAAGTCTGGTTTAGTTATTAACAATTTGAAGCTAGATTATGAAAAGAAGCAAAGTTATCGAATTGTAGTGAAAGCGGAAAACAATGTAGCTGGTTCCACTCTGAGTTCAAGTGCTTGGTTAACCATCAAAGTTTTAGATCTAAATGATAACTGGCCAGTGGTCACCATCAATTATGTACTTGGGGGCAGCTATCAGGTACTTGAAGGTGCTGCAAATGGCACAATAGTAGCCACAATTGACGTCTCTGATGCAGATTCTGGTGCCAGCGGTGAAGTTCAGGTGTCGCTCCAGGATGCTTCTGGCTTCTTTCAATTACAGCCAGAATTGAATGACAGATATGCAATCAAAGTTGCCAGTTTGATTGATAGAGAAAAAATTTCTGTGTTTAAGCCTACAATTATAGCAAAAGATAAAGGTTCACCATCTCGGACAACTGTAGAACCATTTATCATTAATGTTGGCGATGTTAATGATAATGCACCAAAGTTTGTCTCAGCTGTCTATTGGGGCTCTGTATCGGAAGATGCAGCAAACGGGGAATTTGTTCGTTCTGTTCATGCTACAGACAAAGATACAGGTACTAATGCTGAGCTGGTATATAATATTTCAAACTCAGTTCCACATTATGTATTAAGAGATTGGTTTTCAATATCACCATCTAGTGGCAAAATCAGAACCTCAGGAATTTTAGATCGTGAGAAAGTATCTAAGGTTGTTTTATCTGTAACAGTCTCTGACAAAGGCTCGCCACCAAAATCTGACAATTGCACTGTCATCATTGATATTCGAGATTTTAATGACAATGATCCATACTTCAATCAGAGTGTTTATTTTATGTCAGTGACAGAGAATTCTCCAAACGGAAGTTATATAGGAAGAGTGTTTGCCTCTGATAATGATGTTGGTCTCAACAGTATTATTACATACCAAATAACAGTGGACATTAAATTTGTTCCAGTCTTTACAATAAAAAATGACAGTGGTGTGATATTAATTTCAGGACTACTTGATCACGAAAGTAGAACTTCATACCTTTTCACTGTTGTTGCAAGTGATGGTGGTGGCAGAAATACAACTGCTGAAGTTAATGTTACAGTTATTGATGCAAATGACAACTCTCCAAGGTTTAGTCCTACTTTTTATAATTTGTCTTATCCTGAAAATCTTAAAACTGGTTTTGTTCTTGTGAAAATAACTGCTACAGATAAGGACAGTGGAAAGTTTGGAAAACTACGTTATGATATTAGGAACGGTAACTCAGAAGGTTTATTTATTATAGATCACTACTCAGGGGCTATTTCACTTGATAAAAGTCTTGACAGAGAGACAAAGGATTTTCATTCACTTGTCATCTCAGCACAAGATGGCGGTGGTCGAGTTTCAACAAACTTTGCTACTGTTAATCTTACTGTTAAAGATATCAATGACAATCCACCTGTATTTGATCAGCAAGTGTATAATTTTAGCATTGTTGAAAATGCAAACATCAATAGCATAATTGGAAGTGTTCATGCAACAAGTAAAGATATTGGATCAAATGCTGAGATTTTTTACAGTATCACAGATGGAAATGTTGGAAACACTTTTTCAATAAACAAAAGTGGTATTATTTATTCAAAATCACATGTTGACCACGAAGTAACACCATATTTCGTGCTAAGTGTCAAAGCAAGAGATGGAGGCAACCCTCCTCTGTATAGATATGTAAATGTAACTGTGTCAGTCTTAGACCAAAATGATAACAGTCCAGATTTCAACACAAGTCAGTTAACTGTGTTTATCCCTGAAGACACTAAAATCGGAGAAACATTTTACACCCTCTCTGCTGTCGATCCGGATAGCGGAGAGAATGGTAGAATAAGTTATAGGATAATGAAGAATCCAAATGATACTTTTCGAGTTGATTCAAACAGTGGAAAAATGTCTTTAAAGAAAATGGTGTCCTTAAGTGGGGTTAGGTATTATATTGCAAGAGTTTTTGCCCAAGACAATGGCTCACCATCCAGGAATACAACAGTGCTGCTCAATTTGCAGGTTGTTGATGTGAATGACCATAGTCCAACATTTAATAATTCCTCTTACACTGTTGAAGTAAATGAGGCAACTCCAGTCAATAAAGACATCATTCAAGTATTAGCAACTGACAAAGACACAGGCACAAATGCTTTAATTACATACAGTCTTCATTCTAAGTCCAACTCTGTTGCGCAGCATTTTGGTATTCATTCTGATGGGACAGTTTTTCTCCGTTTTAAGTTGGATCGAGAAGTTAAAGACATTTATTACCTCACAATTTTTGCATCTGATCATGGAGTCCCTGTCCGAACAGCTCAAGCTGATCTGAAGGTTTATGTCATTGATGATAATGACAACAGTCCAAAATTTAATCAAAGCCAAGGCTATACCTTCACCATATTCGAAAACGAAAGGAATGGAACATTTGTGGGACATTTGTATGCAACAGATAATGATATTGGCACAAATGCTTTACTAAGGTACAAGTTTAACTCTCCAAGTGCTGAGTTTCTTCTTAATAGTATCACTGGTGAAATTAGAACTATACAGGTTCTGGACAGGGAAAAGATCTCAAGTTATGATTTGATGGCTGTTGTCAGTGATAGTGGTACCACTCCAAGGGTTGATAAAGCTAGAGTGATTGTGATTATAAAAGATCGAAATGACAACAACCCTCGATTTGAAAAAGTTGCTTACAATGCCGATGTTCTGGAAGATGTTCAGGTTGGTACGACTATCATCACAGTTTCTGCCATTGATCCAGATGATGGTCCCAATGGAAAACTGACATACTCCATCATAACAGGTGACGAACACAACGTGTTTCAAATCAATTCACATTCAGGGGCTATAAAGACTGCAGCTGCTTTGGACAGAGAACAAAAGGACTTGTATGTTCTGAGTGTTGAAGCCCGTGACAATGGAATCCCAGATAGGTCAAACTCCAGAATGGTTTACGTTAATGTTTTTGATGTAAATGACAACCATCCAACATTTACTAACAACAACTCTAAGCCTGTGTATCTGCAGGAAAAAAATCCACCAGGAAGCTATGTCACAACTGTTACTGCAAAAGATAAAGATGACAAAAATAATGGGCAAGTGTGGTACAAGATTGTTAATGGAAACATAGGTAAGCTTTCTTTCCTGTCTATATGTATAAAACCTTCAAGATTAAGTTTTGTTACCATGTTATGTTACCATAGTGCCCTACTGTATATCATGGCTTCAAGTTAGCTACACTTGTGTTTATCTTTATAGCCACATCCCACAAGCATTACTCTTTTACCACTGACAACATAATTTTATGCTCTTACTGGGAACCTGAGCCTGTTTGCTAGCTATGCCATGCTGATGAGGCCTAAAAGGCCAAAACAGCTGTCCATGGCTACTACGTAACAATCAGGCTCACTATTTTTTATGGTAGGTTTAGGAGAAAAGCCCACTACCAACGTAGCCATAGTGCCCTATATCGTGGCTTCAGGTTATCTACTAGCACATTTGTGCTATCTACACTCAATGTTTATCTTCGTATAGCCACATCCCACAAGCATTATGTTTTTACCACAACATAAGTAATGTTACAACTTGCTATAATATGGCAAGAAAATTGATGGATTGTATAATTCAAATAAACAAAATATTTAGTTAAAATTTTATTGTTAATGATAATGTTACATGTATCTGCACATTAATAATTAATTTTTATTTTAAATGTAAAAGTTTGTTTGTACTACTAAGTTAGATATTTGTGAAATTTGGATGATGAAGGTCTTGGTAATGGTTGGAATATTTTGTTTTAGTTTAGGTTTCAGTTTCTTGATTTCATTTTTAAAATATTTGGTAACTTTACAGAAATGGGCATTATGTTGGTTAAATAACACTAACCTACAGTACAGTACTGATAAAACATACATGTGTACTACTGTACAGTAGCTGTAACTGGAAGTCCCTAAGGACGAGGACACACGATGCAAAAGTTCATACAACATTGTGCACAACAAATATTTTAGAGGTGGACACACTGTACAACAAACTTTTCTTGTGACTGAATGGCGTGCTTATCCATGCAACATTACAACAATAAAAACAGTGTCCAACAAGAAGTTTTTTGAAAATAGAAAACTTGCTCGGCACAATGTGGCCTGAGTAGAGCTCAATTCATCTTCAGCTTTGTTACATGCAATGTTGCATGCAACAAAATTCATCAGTGGACACATGCTGCAGCAACCCTGTTACATGCAATGTTGCACAAAATGTTGCATCAAGTTTAAAATGGAATCTAGGTAGGACTTGACATAAACGTGAAATCTTGTTTGCCTGGGACAACTTTTAGCTTGTGTGAGCACTTGGTGTTTTGGATAAGCATATCCCCTCTGGGAAAGGAACTATGAATTATGATCAGTCAGGGAATCAGTCAAGCTCTGCTAATTATATATTTTGATTAACTTATAATGTACCAAACTAATCTCACAAATGTTGAACACACATGAATACTGTTACCAACCTGAAGCTCCTAAAATGAGTGTTAAGGCTGCATTGGTAGCAGGAAAAAAATATTACACCTAAATTCAACCGCAAATTATTGTGAGTCTAGAAGGAAGCCATTTGACACTCTTTTTTGGCCAGCATCAGCATAGCATCTAGTAACAAATAGGCACAAAATGTAACTACTGAACAGTAAAAGCATAATGCTTATGAGTTGTGGCCTTACTGATAATCAGAGGGACATGTCTACTTGTAGCTACTTATAGTAACTGCAAACCATTAAAAGCTGTGCTGGTAGTGGGCATAGACCCTTATGAAAATATCTATCATACTGTAATTTACAAAAACTAAAACCTCTGATTATTAAATTTTCAATAATTTATATCCAGTTTACATCAAGGTTTTCTGCATTTAAATCCAGAACGTTAACTTTGCCCACTGAACCTTACTCCTTACTGCCTTTCTTTAGAAAAGCTTCATATTAACTGATTAGATTGTGAATTATAAAGTTTATAATCAAAGACAGGATGATTAAAACTAACAGTTTTTTTTTATCTTGTTGTAATGAAGTTTAGTTTTATAAGGTTAGCAGATTATATTTGAGTGATAAATTTGTCAATTATACACAGTACTAAAAAAAGAGAAAACTTATTGGCGTTTCAGACGTTAGTCCTTTATCAGAGTAAAAACTTATGAAAGACCAACGTCCGAAACGTTAGTAAATTTTATCCTTTTTATTCAGCGTATAATTTTCATATTAATATTATCACGAAATAATTGTTTCTTCAGAAACACTGATGCTGCGCACTCTAGTTTATCGCTAGTTAGTTTTCTCTATAACGTTAATTTTTGTTTTACAACAAAATTTACGGTTAAAAGTTTCACTGGAGTTTCATGTTTTCACTGATTTTATTTTCAACAGCTCTTTTGCACACTTTTAAACAGTCTTGAATGTGTATCAATTCATACAAAACATGTTATGTTTTAAAGTTATATTAAGTTATAATTTTTTATCCCTTATTTTAACTGTATCTTTTCTTGTTTGATAGTAAAAGAAAAAAGCCCATGCGTGTTATGCTCAATAGACAATTTTCAAATTCCCAATTAGAGCTGATTGCAAAGACAGAAGATTCAATTTGTGCTGACTTCTCAATTTTCAAAATGGCAAAGTAGTTTTACATTACAACTGTGTGTGTTGTTGGTGATCTGACTTCTTCCTGTTTCTCAATAGTATTAAAATGACGATAAGATTAAATAAAATGAGTATACAGTCATTTAAATTTGCAGAAAGTACAAAGTCAAAACTGTTCTATTTTAACAGCACTTACAAGTTTTTAGTTTACTCAAGAATTGCATAAAAGCATTTGTCTTTGTATTGTGTTTTTGTTAGGTGTTTAATTATTAAATTTAAAATCTCACCCTTTTTTAAAATTGCATCAGAACATATTACATGACTATGTCTTATTTTTCTCAATTGATAAAAAGTCAACTTTTGCTGCAATTTCTGTGGTTTTGTAAAACCTTTGGAATAATCTTGGATATTTCTTTGTAAAAACACTTGCATAAAAACACTTGTATTTTGGTTCTGTTTTGTTAGTGCTTCTTTATAAACTTCAAGTTTCACACTTTTGTAAAATTGTATCAGAACACATTACATGGCTATGTCTTATTTTCTCAATTAATAAAAAGTCAACTTTTGCTGCAATTTCTATGGTCTTTTTTGTCAAGTTTTGTGACGCCTTTGGAATAATCGTGAATGATTACTGTGTAAAAACCCTTGCATAAAAACACTTGTGTTTGTGTTATGTTTTTGTTAGTGCTCCATTTATAAACTTAAATTTTCACACTTTCTTTTAAAACTGCAGTACAAGTGAAACACACTGCACAGTTTGGCATGCCTGTTCCAACTTCCTCTTTGTCTCTGTATTTTTAAAAAGTAAATTTGTTCAGTAACCACTTTCTGTTTGTTTTTACAAGTTTTGTGAACCCTTTACAAAAATTATAAATACCTCAGTAGTATAGAGTGTTGTTTGTCATTATATTGTTTCATTATAATATAAAGTGTTTTCATGTCATACACCACTTAAATTAACATAAAATGAATCTCAGCATAAACTGAATGTTTATGGATCCTGTGTTAAGTCGAAAGCAGCTGCTTGCAATGTTCAAGTCCTAAGTAAACTGGTTGTATTCATAGAGCAAGATACTAGGGGGCTTTGATTTATATGATTCATATTCTGTAATTGGCATGTATTGGCATAGTTTATGACGATGGACCTGCAGTAAGATACTTAAACTAATATGTCACAATTCGCATTTCTTTTTAAAACCTTGGGACTATACAATAATCAAAGGACTGTCACTTACACTATTCCTGTAAATCTTTATTGACAGTTCTTAAATTTAACATGCGGGCCTGCTGTTTGTTCAGAGCATTTGCATTGGTTGGCCTATATAAACAATACTTGTTCATATCGGTTCGCCTATACTCAGGGTGGTAGCTAGCATAGAAATCTTTTATCTTTTCATTCGTATAACATTCGTCAATCTCAGGATATTCATATTCAACAAACAATGTCATTTAGAGTCTCAAAACTTTGAAATCGACTAAATGCCAGAATAAAGGAACATATTCTCCTGATATCTTTTAGAACATTAAATTTTTTTGTGTCGTTTTATAAAAACCTTTTAAGTTTCTCATAAAAGTCAATATTGATATTTTAATTTACTCTTAATTATTTTATTACTATCGTATCATCAACAATAGAAATTATATGTTAGTTTTGTGACTCCAGTAGACCTTTACCAGGCTCGTTTGAGTTTGTTAAAAGCTCTATTTAAACAGCGCAAGTTGATAGTAGTGAAGATTTTATTAATTAGTTAGTAAAAGCTTTTTTCAAACCACGCAAAATTTGTAAGTGTTCAAAATTTAAGGTTTTCGATTTTTAAAACTGTGGTAGTAATGAAGATCTTAAAAACATAGTCTTATACAATTTTTTTTTAAAGAAAACATATAAAAGTTTGCATGCAGTCGAGGTTGGACGAGCATCGATGCCCATCAAACCTCGATTTGATGCCAATTGTCTCAGACTTTTTATAATAACAGGATTTTTTTTGTTTTGTTTTTAAACTCATCAGTGCAACAATTTCAAATACTTTTCAAATACTTAGAGCCCAAGTTTACTGGTTTAAATCATTTTCACCTGCTCTGCATCACTATTGATTTTTAACTAACCCAAACAAGAGTTACAAAAGTCTGTTGTCATTTCTATAGTTTAGTTATGAGAAGTAAAGTCCATTATACAAGCTCTACTTTCTTAGGACTCCAGTCACTCTTATAATAATAAAAAAGGTTACCGTAAATAATCTATTAAACGCTCACTGTCTATTAAACGTCTCGTATTCAAGAGACGCCAGGTCAAAGTAAGATTTTCAGTTAAACGTCCCTCTCCATTAAACACTCCGTTTTCAAGGAGCCAAATTAAACGCATCTCTGTATTGGAGGATCCATTTGACAGTGTTACGATATATTGCTGATATCACACAGTGGCACGAAGATATGAAGTTTATTTTCGAGTGATGAAAACAATATTTTACGAGCGAGCGCCGCGAGATAGTAAATAATTGTTTTCTCCACAATAATTCGTCTTCTCTTGCAAGCAACGACAAGGGCGGGAAAATACTGACGCGTCCGCACATCCGGGACATTTGGTAAATAACTTTTTCATATTTCACTCCAGTGAAATATGGAAAATATAAGTGGTATAGTTTCCGGTTCCTTACTAGTAACCATAAAATAAATGTATTTATTATCCAACTGCAGGAATAACCGTACAAATAACACCATGAGAGGGTCTGGGGCGAGTACAAATATCCAGCCGTATTTCACATTTCGAGTGATATTCGTACTCCAGAAAACTTGTTTTACCGCGCGTGTCGCAGAATTTTGTTTTCATTTTTTTTTCGAAAAAAAAGGATAATAAATCACTTATTAGACAGTTACTACACACTAAACTGTCTAATAAGATATATGTATATTTTATGTATATATATATGTATGTATATGATTGTAAAAATATACGCCTCTCTTCAATAGACGCTTCTTATCTTTAAAGCGTTCATTCTAAAACTCCTAAAATTAAATACACACTCAGGGCATTAAATAGATTATTTACGGTATACTGATTTACATTACAGGTGATACGTTCGTGATTAACGAGACATCAGGAGCCATATACACTGCAAAAGTCCTGGACTATGAAAAGAGAAGCCGTTACAAGCTAGAAATCCAAGCAACTGATAGATCTCATACTAACCCTCTACATTCAACTATGTTTATTATTGTACATATTCGAGACTCTAATGATAACATACCTACCTTTCAAGAAAATCCAATCTTTAAACACTTGAGTGAAGGAGTACCGATTAACACAACGGTTACGGCAATCCAGGCGTTTGATGCCGATTCCAAGGGTCCCAACAGTGACATTTGGTTTGAAATTATCTCCCAATCTCCTCTTCCTGGTCCCCATTTTAGGATAGGGAGGAAAACTGGTATTGTTTATACTACTGCAGAAATCGATCGTGAGTCAACGGACGAGTTCATACTAATCCTTAAGGCAACAGACCAAGCGTTCACGGAAGAGGATCGCCTCTCCAGCACAGCAACACTTGTTATACAAATCACTGACATAAACGATAACAAACCCAAATTCACGTCACGTAATTACACGTATGTGATGGAAGATGAACAAGTGCAATATCCTGTCATGTCAATCACAGCTGTTGATGACGATGATGGTAGGAATAGTGTCGTAGAGTATGGAATGGCTAACCGGCAAGACGAGCTTCACTTTCATCTCGATAAATACACAGGGCAGATAAAACTAATCGGTCAGTTAGATTATGAGAAGCAGAAGAAATATGTTCTAAACATTACAGCAAAAGACAGCGGAAGACCACCACTTATTTCCTACCAGCTTTTTTCAATCTTCGTTGTTGATGTGAACGACAATCCGCCAAAGTTTAACAACAGTTTATACACTGGAAGAGTTCCTGAGAATGAAAAACCAGGGAGATTTGTGATGCGATTAGAAGCCACAGATAGCGATTCAGGTACCAACGCAGAGCTCTCATACAGCATTCCTCAAGGAGTTGACAAGGACAAGTTTTCAATAAATGAAAAATCCGGCATTATCACCACAAATACTTCCTTAGATCATGAAGGAAAGAAGATCTATGAACTGATTGTATATGCTCGAGACGATGCTTACCCGTTTAGCATTGATAAAGCAATGGTGCGCATTGAAGTAGAGGATAAAAATGACAACTTTCCCATATTTACTCCAGGCTGGGTTGTAATAAAAGTGATTGAAAATCATCCTCCTTCATCAATTCATACCATGATTGTAATAGATGAAGATAGTGGAAGAAACAAGCAAAACGAGTTCTCAATTATTCAAGGTAATAGTGAAGGGCACTTTGCTATTGATAAAAATCTTGGAGTTCTATCGACTACAATTCCCTTAGATCGTGAGAACATATCAATCTATGAACTAGTTGTGCAAGCAAAGAACATTAAGGCACCATATTTTAAGGCCTTAGCCAATGTTACAGTTTCGGTAGATGATGAAGATGATAACAAACCAGTCTTTTCAAACAAAAATGGTAGCTACAACATCTCTATTAGCGAACTTACACAACCGGGGAGTAATGTTTTAAATGTGTCAGCAAATGACCCGGATGTTGGAAGCAACGGTAGAGTGACATACTCACTTAGTGCAGATGCCACTAGCACATTTCGAGTTGACTCAGAGACAGGCCAGATCTTCACAATTCAAGTGTTTGAGTATAAGAGGAAAAATATGTATGTGTTCAGTTGTATTGCTACCGACCAGGGACTGATACCTTATAGAGGCTTCAGCCAAGTGTCAGTTCATATTATTGATGGGAACAACCATTCTCCTGTGTTTCAGCAGTTTCCGTATCGGCAAAGTATTCCCAGTAATACTGCAAGTGAGCAGTTAGTTTTTCGGGTCAGTGCAACAGACGATGATGCTGGCACTAATGCTGAACTTACTTATTCTCTCACAGTTAACTCAGATACTTTTAGACTTGAGTCCAATACTGGGGAAATTTATACGATAAAACAACCAGCTGATGAACGATACATTCTTTATATCGAGGCAAAAGATAAAGGGGTTCCACCCTTAAAAGGCAATGGGATTGTTGAGATACTTGTCGGAAACGTAAGCAACGTACCTTTTAAATTTGTAAATGCTTCACCATCGACCGTAAAAATACGAGAAAACAGTGCAAGAGGCTTTGAGTTTGCAAAAGTGATGGCTACAGAAGATAATCTGTTGTACAAGATAATCAGCGGTAACCATGGTAACACGTTTGCTATCGATCAAGCAAGTGGTGTTGTATCAGTGGAAGATTCTTCAAAGCTCGATTTTGAATCTATCATTCAGTTTGAGCTGTATCTTGCAGCCATTTCAACAAAATTTAATTCCTTTATTGCTTATCTGAAGCTTGTTATTTCGTTGATAGATGTCAATGATAACATACCCGTCTTTCATCCATCAAGCTTAGTTATTAAACTCTTGGAAGACGACGGGATGGCGGCACTCCCATTCAATCCTAGAATTGTTACAGATGTTAATGCCACAGATGCTGATAAAGGAATAAATGCTCAAATCGAGTACTCAATTGAGTCAGGAAACAACGGAAGAAAATTTGAAATTGATGCACTTACTGGGGTAATAAGAACCAGTGCTATCCTTGATCGAGAACAACAGAGTGATTATAACCTTGTTGTGAAGGCATCAAATCCAGGAGATTCAGCCATGTCTCAAACATCCCTTGTAACAGTTATCTTAGTGGATCTCAATGACAACCGGCCTCTGTATGCAGGTGGCTCTGCTTCGGTTCCAGAGAGTGCAACTGTCGGCTCATTAGTCACCCGTCTGAATGTTACTGATGAGGATCAGGACTCCAAGCTGACATATTCTCTAAGAACTCCTTCGGAAAAAGAAGGACCATTCAGAATTTCAAAATTTAGTGGGGTAATATATTTGACCAAAGCACTTGACTACGAGAAACAAAAAATTTATCACTTGCAAATAATCGTCAATGACTCACTTTACGCAACGGAGATACCAGTTAATATAAGTGTTCTAGATGTTAATGATAATTCTCCAGTATTTAAAGAACAATACTATAAAGCCAGTATAAGCAATGATTTGTCTCCAGGAGTGTCAATTCTTAAGGTTAGCGCAACAGACAAGGACAGTGGAGCAAATGGTGAGATAAAGTATTCCATCCAGATCTCTGACCAGTCAATAGTAATGAAGAATTTTGCAATCAATGAAAAAACCGGTCTTATTTATACACGTCAGGACATTTCAGTATCTGATAAGATTCAAATCCATTTTCCGGTTACAGCCAAGGACGCTGGAACACCCCCAAATGTTGCTTTCACTTTTGTAAACATTTTGATTCAGAAATCGATTAGGTTCACGCAGAGTAAGTACCAAATTAATGTTCTTGAAGATGTTGGAATAGGAGCCAGTGTTTTGACTGTTAGTGCAACAAGCAAAAGTTCCGAAGCACTTTCCAAAGTTAGCTACACCATTCTTGGTTCGGTGCCCTTCCGCATTGGTCGTCGCAGTGGAGTAATTGAAATTAAAGAAAAGTTAGACTTTGAAACGAAAAGAAACTACACTTTTTATGTTGAAGCAAATGACGGCGAAAAAGCAACTGCAAGAGTTGATGTTTATGTACAAGATGTTAACGACAATGCTCCGTTTTTTGGCAAGACACAATATTTAACAACAGTCTTAGAAGATGTACCAGTGGGAACTCCTCTATTTCAATTTAATGCAACTGACAGAGACTCTGGTCAGAATAGCGAAGTCGAGTTCTATATCCACTCCGGCGATGTCAAGAATTATTTTCTTCTCAATAGGAAAACTGGAGTATTAACTACAGCGAGATCCCTGGATCATGACACTTTCAAAAGGCACAACCTTGCTATTGAAGCACGCGATAAAGGTATGTGTAAGATCAATGTAAGGATACCTTTGTTTTGGCCTATTCCAGAATAGCAATTCATAAATAAAACCTTTGTTGGATTCGTGTTGCTGCTTTTCCTGTAAAGCTTTTTCAAAGCCTCGAGATATTTTTAAAACGTAATATATTTTTAGTTTAAAAAAGTAGTCTTGTGAAGGAGTTCAAATTTTATGTTAACTAATAGTTTAAATTTACTGTAGTTGAATGGTTAAAACGTTGTCATAGCTACAATACCATAGCTGTCGTTTTGAGCGTTAGTTAAGCCCTTTGTTAGAGGAATGAAAATGTTTAAAAACAAATTAAGGATTCGTGTTGCTGCTTGAAAAAACAAACAAAAAGAATAAAAGAATAATTTCTATTACAAAAATTTTTTTTAGCGTGTATGTAGTTTTTACTCCAGTTCCTTTCTTTTATTTTTTTTGTTTGTTCACGTTTTTGCATTCCGTGGTTTTTACTCTATTTTGTATTTTAGCTCCCTTGTTCTTTTGTATTGTT
>JAOTRI020030875.1:0-18271 GCA_028564885.2 Zoanthus sanctaehelenae | reverse complement strand
ACGTGAGTTCCTGTAGCTCAGTGGGTAGAGCGTCTGACCGGTAATCAGAAGGTCATGGGTTCGATTCCCGTTAGGGAAAAACACGAACATTACTTGTACAAGTTCTTAGTTTTTTTTACTAATAAATGTATAATACCTTACGAGGTATCTAGCATTTCCAAGAGTTGATATTTTGTCTCACTAACAATCTAGCGTTCTGCATCCGTGGAAACAAGATGTTAGAATAAAGTAGAATAATGGGCAATTTATAAATTAATTATCATTTTGTAAACTGAATCCATTTTTTAAAGGTTTCTTAGTTTAACCACCTGTTAGCTTTTGTGATCTTTAGCAGGTTGATTTTAGTTAGGAAGAGGCATCTCCATGTAGCAGTAATACTGAGATATTTAATAATAAGTTTCAAACAATTGCATAATATTAGTATTACTATAATGGAATTACTGATATGCTTAATATAACTTACGGTTTCCAAAGAAAAAGTCCAAAATTTGGTAAACTTAATAAATTTTATGTATCTTAAATACCCTGGACCAAAGCTTAAGTCAAGCATATACGTGGCAGAAAAGTAAGATTTTTTCTTGGCCTTAATCGAAGCAAATTTTTAGGCCGATCTTTTTTTCACCATGATATATTTTATCCAATAAGCTTTCAAATAAAATATACTGATCAATTATCTTAACTTTAACTTGTGAATCAAAGTCATACTTACGTATTGAGGCACATTGTGATACTACTATGAAGTAGTACAAAACTGTTCCTAAAACCAAAACCTTTTCCATCTAAAATGAAAAACGATTTTTTTTATTGAGAATATATTCTTCGTATGTGTTAGTAACGTTAGTAACCTAATTAAAAAAATAGATAAATTTTCTCTACATCTTGCGCCTTCCCTAATAGACAAATTATATTGACATTTGTATTTAAAGTTCCCGAGTAGCCAACAACTAGAAATGAAGATTATCAAGCGAAGATAGATGGATCGTTCATTTCTACATTTTATGCCTTCTCTGATTAACAAAATTTTGATATTTATTCAAAGTTAATGCATTGGCATACAATTTGAGATGAAATATCAACGTGAAAAGACACATTGTTTTATTAAAATACAAAACGTTGTTTGTCGTTTTATTCAAAGGGTCTGCTTCTGAAATAACCCGTTGGTAACTCAGTTATTCTAAATAAAAAGTAAACATAATTTTGTTTACAAACAAAATATTAAGTATATAATCGATCTCATAATAAACAACTCTAAATAAGAATGTAAATGAAACTTTTTTTCTCTGAATTGGAAAGAGTTGGTCAGTTATCTACTTACCTTGACTGCGCTTATCGTTGCTGTGGACTCAAATGAACAAGTAGTAGTCTTTTTAAGATTGAATATCATTTTTGTGATCAATTTTTAATGAAAAGCCGTTAAGCTACAATGAATTTTATCACTGCTTTCAAGATCTTGATTTTAGAAAACGCTACGGAAACTTTATGAAGGTTTTATTCCATTTCGTAAGAAGTTGTTAAAAACTGTTTATTTTTCCTGTATGGTTTTATGTGTTGTTTTTATTATTTCAATGTGATTTGCAAAAATAAAGTAATTTAGAAAAGAAAGTAAGTAAGATTTCATTTTTTTATGCATGAGTGCGAGGTACAGGTGTCGTAGAGCGGGTAAAAAAAACAAATACTTGCCTAAAAACTTGACCTTGAAATAGAATTGTAATGAAACGTTTTTTTTTTAATTTGGATACTATATGGATTGATATAACTGCAAGCAAAAAAACAGCGATGTTTCAAAGCTTTTTAAAATTGTAAAATTCTAAGGCATGGTTGATTGATGAAGCGATTCATTTTCTCTGGTACCAGCTCAATGGGACTTCTTGTTTTCGAAACGTTTTAAAACGTCTCATTTAACAAGGAATTACGGATATGGATTATTCATTGCCTAACCTAAAAGATAACTTCGTACATATGCATTCAGTTACGTTTTTAGTTTACGACGAAAACCATTGCTATTGGCCAAGTATTTTGGTTCGACTTGAACCTAGATACTTTCAAACTTTATTGACTGCCTTGTTCTTCACACTCACAGACTAAAGACTGCATTGTACTTCACAGAACCTGAAGAAAAAATTAAGAAACATGAAGTAAACTGTTTGCGGTTTCGTGTTTACTTGTGATTTTTGCCGCGAAGGTTTTCAGTTGCAATAAAAAATTTTTTTACGGAATGTGGACGAAATCCATTTATCATTCTCCGGGATCAAAGAAGAGTGTTGAGTAATATAGAATTTTGTTACTTGACCATCGAAGTTTTATCAAAAATGAGATGCACACAGCAGTACCATAGATATTTCAATCACAACATAACTTTACATCTCTTATTTACAACATAAAAAAGTGAAAAACGCAAATGAAAAAAGGAGAGGAATGGAACTTAAACAAAGGAAGATTATATTAGTAAAGGGGAGATTTGCCACTAAAAATATTGACATTCAGAGAGTTCCTGTATTAATAAAATTTCTTAAATTTAATAGTGTAGATAGATCTATTTTTTAGTTGCAAGTCCCATTTGACGTTATGGTCACTGACTTTGACGTATTTAGCAATTGCAGAAGTAATTTCATAATAAGTGAGGGCTTTAAAATGTTTAGGATTAGTAACTTAATTTTCCCTAAATAGATTTCGTCGCAATCTCAGCAAAATTGGCCTAGTGCATGGATTAGTCATTTTGTAAAGCTCGAGTTCTCCTGCGAAACTTTTTTAATTCTTGCATGAACATGATATTTTTGTCCAACCAACCAACCAATCATTTTTAAGTTAATTAGATCCATTTTGAAATCATTAGTGAATCCTGCAATCTGATTGGTTCTTAGCAGCTTGATTTTGGCCTAAATCGGGTCATTTTGAACGCTAAATTACACATTGTGTCCTATTTTTCAAGAAAAATAATTCATTTTTACAGAAATCGTTCAAGTTCTTAGTGTTTCTTATGTCGGACGGGAGTTTAAATTTTGGCCGCACTGTCCTGAAATGTTGCTTTTTCCATTCGGATTTTGCTAGATCTTAGAACTCTTTCATGATTTACCACACTTAATCTTAGGTGGGAGGGCAAGTGTTTACAGTAAATTGATTTAAATGCCTGTTTGAGAAAGTGGAACTCTCTTCTCTCTTGTAGAGGTAACCAGCCAATCTTAGAAATTTCTAACTTGTCATGGATGTAGCATCCTGTAACAAAACTTGCTGCGGCAAATTGTATACGCTGAAGTCTATTAAGTAAAAAATCTGGTAATGGAAAGAAAACTGTATCACAGTAATCAAATTTTGACAGGACCAAAGATTCAACCAGGTGCTTTCTAAGTTTGAAGTCAGTAAAGTTTTTTTTATTTTCTTAAGGTTCTGAGGACACCGTAACATGACGTAGACAGCTGTTTAATGTGCTCATTCAAAGATAATTGTTCCTCTTTGTAGACACAAAGCAGTTTAGTATAATGTAAACGTTTAAGGGACTTGCCTGCTGCAACAACTAATGGATCAAATTGGTGTAGAGAGTGAAAACGTGACCACTTATTAGTGGATACCAACATGATCTTTGTCTCATTTGGAGTCAAAAACAAGTTGGAGTGAGCTGAACAGGAACTAATTATAATCTGTTTCGATACCCTGTTGATATCATCAGGACAGCCACTCTTATAAATAATTGTGTCATCAGCGTATTGATAAGTAGAAATATCATCTGAAAGATTGTCTTGTAAGACTGCAATATATAAATTGAATAACATAGGCCCCAGAATTAAGCCTTTTAGGACACCAAACTGGGTTTGAAGTAAGGGTGATATTCTATTATCAATCTGAACTTAATGAAAACGATGAGTTAGATAACTTTCTTCCAAGCAACAGGGAAATATAATCTTTCAATACACGAGTTAATAATCGATGTAAGTGGGCCAACAATGAAGTCTGTTGTCATCTGTTGGGATTTGTTCAGGACCTGTAGATGAATCATTTCTTAGTGACTTTAATACTTTGTGCACTTCAAGCTGAGAGACTGTTTGGAGACTAAAGGTAGACTCATTTGCTTCCCGTAGGTTGTTAATAAACTGTTGAAGAGAGGTGTTGTCTACAAGTTTATTAGATATAGGAAGTGTTCTTTCAGCTGTATGAGCGAAAAAAGCGTTCTGCGTTTCAGGGTCTTGGCGAAGAGGCTGTTGACCTAGTTTCAAAAAGCGGTGTATTACCCGCGATCCAACTTTGGGTTTTTACAAGAAATTGCTTTTGATGTAAACGAAGCACGAGAATGACGAATCACCGAATTAAAATAGAAAAATAACTAGCGGTAAACTAGTTTCAGCTGCGTCGGTGTTTCTAAAGAAACAATTTAGTAATGAGAATGTAAATTCTACACCGTAAAAAAGAAATAGTACATAAGTGATCTCTTTTTTACGGTGTAGAATTTACATTTTCGTGTAAAATATAAATTCTAGACTAAGTAAGTATTCTTATTTTTACGGTGCAGAATTTACATTTTCATTAAAAAATCACCAATTTAATTTGATCATTAAACTTATCCTAAATATCATCAGAGTTCGATCGATGCGCCTCTTTCCTTAGAGTGTCTCGTTGACGTTGAAGAGTACGTGTCTCTTAACAATCTATCCACAATGCAGGCGGACGGGTTACACGAACACGCCTCAATGGAACATTTCTTTCTAAACATTCTGAGAATAAAGTATTTAAAAGATCATCTGTTGAGTAAACCACGGAAAAAGGCAACTTCCACAAAGTTCTGTTCATTAAACATTTTCATGTTTCTGATGTATTTGTAACAAGACTGGAATATTTTAGCACGAACATGCATTTATACAGACAAAGGATCCATCATGATCACTTACTATGCTAAGGGAATGACACCAATAGATGGTATTCTTGATGAATTGTTAGTAATGATGTGATCAGTCAAAGAACTTGACGACCTAGTTACCCAAGTAGCTGAAGTAGCAACTTGCTGTAGGTTGAAAACATCAAGAAGACATTGGTTTTCTATTAGTTAATGCATTGTTAGAAGGACTAAGCAGGTCAATGTTCATATCTCCAGCTAGAAAAATAAGGCAATCCCATGTGACTAGTATGTGACCTAGAAGATCTTCTAAATGTTCTAGTCATACAATCGGGGTAAGTATCCTCACGCTGGGCCTTTTTGTCCACCTTTCTGGCCAAGGCCTCGTCCCGGTTTTGTCTTTCATTCATAATGACCGTGGGGCCCGTCCCATCGAGGCCTGGATCCAAGTAAATAAAACCGTGTGCTGTGCATTATGGCTCTTTTGGTTGGCGCCAAATATAAGATTTTTGCAATCTTCATGCTTTTTACTTCAATTTGATACCAAATATGTGGGGTAAATAAATTGTTTTCCTCAATAAATTTTTGTGTGTTTTGAGTCAAAATGACAGATCGTTCCAGCGAAGCTAATTTGCATGACAATTGAACTTTTATAACTGATTCAATGAAAGAAGACGCTGTATGATTTCAATACGTTTGGACCTTTGGCGGTCAAGGTAAGAACTTGTTCAGAGCCGATTTTTTATTTTTGCTTTTATTTTTTTGTAAATTCAATTTTCCTCAGTGACATTTTTTTGTTTACGTCGATATCACTGGTGATCTGTGTCTTGATATTTTTTTTATTTCAGTAACTTATGGTCAAGAAAAGGGGTCAGTCGAAGCGGTTCCCGGTCAATGCATACAATGCCGTTTGTAAAAAATCTCGCCAGGAGCTTATTGAGAAGGCAGTGGCCAACAACAGGGAGCTTCAGAGGAAGAAAAAGAGGTTAAAACGCTTGCAGTCTAAGGTAAATATACTGGTGGTTATGCTGTTAATGTTATAAAATCAAATATATAAAATTATGCTCTGTTGCGTATGAAAGTACAAACCAGTTAATGTAGTGAATTAGTTTTAAATTAAATAACTTTTAAAATTTTCCTTTAAAATCTTTCAACTTAAATTGCAGATTGCAGTTGTTGATAACTCGCTGAATGCATTGCAGCGTTCTGACTTGGATGAAAACCAGGTATATACAAATTTTGTTTTTTCATTGCAGAATGAAATTTACTTTCTACTTTTTCAAATAATAAATGTATTTTATTTTAATTTATAAATTACATTTTTCCTTCCTAAAAATTTTCTCTGATTTTTAAAAACATAACTACAACTAAATAATAATAGTTTTTATTCAAGAGAGCAACTGCATTGGCATTGCATGCATGTTTTCATATTTACAAATAATGTTTTTTCCATATATAATTGTAATTGGGTATTTTATATATTGTTTACTCAATTTTATTTAAACTGATTACAGTATGATTATATTATACTCTGAATGAGATTTAATAATTTTGCAGCAGAGAAATGGCAAAGCAAGATCCTTAGTGAAAGGCCATTTTTCTCCTGATCTCATTCAAGCACGTCAGCAGTCTCCTACTTCCATGAATGAGCAGGGAAAAGTACTTGGTCCTGAAAGAAGTGCGAGGAGGAGAAAACAGCAGACAAAACAAGTAGCTATGGAGATTCATGGGGCTACTGCTGATAACATGCATCCAGCATATGAGGGCTTATTTTCAGTTCTAAATGCTGCCCCTTTGGCAGACCTTACTAATTTAGTTTCTAAATCTCCTAAGGTTATGACAAAGGTACTTCCTAGGTTAATAAGAAGGAGGAGGAAAGCATTTGAAGATACTGATATTAATTTTATTCGATCTGTTAGTGTACTGTATAAAGGTGGCATTGCAAGCAAAGCTAAGTATCGTAGCATAAAAAATCCCTGGAAATCCACCATAATCCAAATTGTGGAGGAAGAAGACACATAGAGTTCATGCAAGGTGTAAGTATGCCTGGTCTCTTGCCTTATGAAAAACTTCAAAAGAGAATTGAGAATGAGGTAAGCATTGGCACTTTGTATGATGTGAGAGAAACTCTGTGTACTGGGATGGAGGAGGAAGAGAAAGTTGATGGGAAGTACAGGGATCTCCTTGAGCTTCTCCCTAGAACGGCAAAATTTTATTTCCTTGTAGATAAGCAAAGGGTTGAATGTAAACTTGAGTGGTTTGGGAAGGAAGAGGGTTCTTTTAAAGTGGCTATTGGAGAGGATGGGGCACCATTTGGAAATGATGACCAAGCACTAGCCAAGAACACAAGAAGATTGCTTAGCTGCAAGAAGGTATATCTGCATGTTAGGTGAGCAAATAATTGAAATTGAAAAAAATACATACAATGTTGTAGTAGATGGTATTGACAAATCAGTGAAATTTGAATTTGAGTTGCTGCCAAATGATATGAAATATTTAGCTTTTATTTTTGGTGAACTTCCTATAGGATCAACATATGTCTCTCCATTTGCAGATGTACATAAAAATGATTTGAACCATGTCCAAACAGGTGAGTTTGGTACAGAACCTTCATGCAAATGGAAGCCATGGAAGTATAGCTTCAGACTTAAAGTTGCAGCTTCTGTTGAGAAAGAAAAGAAAAAACATGCTAATTTAAAGGCTGATGCTTTAAGAAAGAAAATAACACCATTTATTGCAAAAGCAAAGTCTAGACAGGAGTATAAACCACTAATTGGTAAAATAATTGACAAAGCTAAAGTAGAGCCTCTTCATCTTAAAAATAATGCTTGGCAACACTGGCACTTATTTGTGATGAAGTATTGTTTAATGAGATCTAATTTGGCTAACTGTGCAACTGTTCTTGATGTTCCCCCCACTTCTACTTTTGGCAGGTACTACAATTGCATCAGGCATGAAATTAAAGCAACAAGATTGGCAAAAAAAATTAAAAAATGGTGGTTGGAAGGAAGGGTAAAAAATAAGGACCTTGAATATCGGTTCACTGGAAAGGAGTCTCGACTTTTTTTTCATAATTTTATGAAACTAATCCATGCCATTAAGTCTGAGGATGATGATAAACGTAGTTCTTTCAAAGTGCATATTTTAGCTTTCACTGCAATCAACTTACGAGATGCTGTTTCTTATTTCAACAGGTATTCTCTGATGGATGAGGAGCTTCAATCTTTGCAAACATGTTGCACTAATTTTTTTAGGGTTCATGCTCTTTATTTAGCAGCCAAGCCAACCACTTGGACCATTGGCCATGTTGTCCCAGCTCATGCAAGAGAGCTTCATCAAAGTCTTGGGGTGGGTCTTAGTATGAACACCATGTAGGGAAGGAAAGCAAAGCATGTTGTGCTTGCTAAATTTGTACACAACACACATGTTAGTGATAGGTGGCGTCAAGTGTTTAAGCATGAATTTATATCTTTGATTTGGTTACCAGAGAATGGGTGTGATACCAGGGCCTATAAATATTCTGGTGGTGATTACATACCAAAGCGATGTGGCACACCAGAATTTTGCAATTGTGGAAAGAAGAAAGATGTTCATAAGAATAAATGCAGTTTTTGCAGTCATCCCATGCAGGCTATTTTAGCAAATTCTGTTAAAAATAGAAAGATTGTAGATGCTGCTAAGGAACTTTGGGTACAATGGCAGATTTCACTGTAAAAGGGTATTGTACCAAAGATTTTCTGTTGTTTTTTAATGTACATTTTGACACAATAATATAACTTGAAAAATAATTGTATTTCATTTTTTGCATTTAATAAGTTATATGTAAATTAGTGTTTCACTTTGAATGACTCTTCAAATTCCTGCTACATTTCAAATGTGAAGCCAGGTATTTTTGTTTGTTTTTTCTAAGCAAGTGGAGAAGGAGAGCAAGAGTGTTGGTTTGGAAAAAAAGGATGCCATGAATCCAGTGAGATGGAAAGTGAGAGTTGGAGGGAATGCAACCAAAGTAGGGTAAATCCAACCATCCCCCATTACAGGAAAAAAGCAGGATCAAAATTGTATTGATTAATTGATATTTTTTGGCAACAAGTCAGCAGCCAAAAATACAATAAAAATAGAAATATAATAAAACTGTGGTTTTAGTGTTGGTTTGCTTGTTATGCAATTGCCACCTTCATACAGTACAGTATGATTTCACAACTATTAGACTTTATATGCTCAAAATTTGAGAAGCTCAGGGATTTAGAAGAGCTCTAAGTTTTTGCCTCACTGACAACCAGTTTGAAAAATTCTTAAAAGTTTCCCAATTATGCATTTTATTACAAAATATACTTTCAAACAATTTTAAAATTGTGTATGTCTGCACCTGCAAATTTTGAAGTAACAAGTCTACATGTAGCAACATTGATGATCATAAATGAGCTCTTTCTAAATAACTGAAAAGCACTTAGGTTTTTTCTAGAGGTTTATGGAAACTAATCTATTTATGACTTTCAGTGTGTAGCCTGGTCAATTTTATTTCAATTTAAATTTTCAAGGAGGCAAGGACTTGTAAATACACTAGAGGCCTGAACAAAAAAATGTTTTGTTATCCATAAAATGTTGTCCAAAGCCTATTGTCCAAGATATGTCGCATATGGAATGCTGTGTTAGTGTTTCTACAGAAACTGGCAAATAGATAAGTTTTACACCATAGTTTATTTTTTTCTCTACTGTTCAAAGTAGCTAGGCATAAAAAATGTGTTTTGGTTACTAAAAACCAATAACACTGTAGTTAAGGTGTCCTTAAATGAGTAAAAATAACCACTTGGTCAATTTGAAGATTTTCAGAAATAAATCTGTATGTCGTTGCGGTGACATTACCAATAAATATTCAAAGACAATGTCATTTTTAGGAAGACCTCAACTTTTGAGGGTTGACTATAATATTTTCTGGTTGCCCATGTACAACAAAAAATGTTCCTTAAAATAGAGCACTAAAATTTTATTACACATGTTGTGGCCATCCATGCTCGTTCCACATGCCATAATAAAATTCAAAGGAAATTTCTTCCTTCCTTGCATTAGTATTTTATGCAAAATTGTTTTTCACGGTTGACAATTACTTGTACTTTTTTCAAGCCTTTTCCCTTTCTCAGAAAGAAGTCTTCAATTTCCTGCCCCATGAGATCAACAAACAAGTTTCGAATTCTAATTTTTGAAAAAAATGCCATCACGGTAGTGTGGCCGGCTTCTTCCACGTGAACACCGTAACTAGTCCGATTTACAACGTCTTTAATTAAAGAGAATAATTCCACGGGGAAATTATCCTGTAAAATTACTCTCCAACGATGCCGAACTCCACAACGAAAGCTCATTCGTCGGTACAGAGATTTGTACCAACGACTGACTGAACGTTGGACGATCCAAAAGTAAGGGCCAGTGATAAAATGATGACGAGCTCGACGATTCGTGGATAAATGGCGATTACACACTTGTCGTGATAAAGAAACTAGCTCGTCAAATGTAGCACGAAGAAGGTTTGGGTCCAAATTTTTCTGTTTTAACTTGGCTTCTGCCACAAGAAGAGCGCCAAAGACAGTATTGAAGCAAGTTTCACTGGCATCCGCCATTTTAATTTTCAATGCAATGAACCTTGTGGCACTCCGCTGGTCAAAAACTTGCAGGCGTTGGTTGGCCGCTTTTCGTTAGGTTTTGATACGATCGATACATGACTCCAAGTAAGAGTCTGCTGTTTCTGTTCTTACCCGATATCTCCATCCAAAGATGCTCAAGCTTTGGTTTTACTTTCTTAATGTCTTTTCGACGTGTCTTTCCAAGTGTTCCAGACAGCTTTCAGGGGCTTTTTTTCACAAACTGAACCTATAAAAAATTATGATTTTAAAATTAAAAAAAAAAAATCATAAATATCAACTTTTTATCTTTTATGTAGAACACAATTTGATGCTAAAATATTCAAAACGCCAGAGGTTGTTTTACTTGATATATAAACTGACAAACCTTGCCGAATCTTTAACGATAGGCAAAAATTAAACAATTTAGATTTTGTTCTGTAGACTCAAATGACTATTCTAATACATAAAAAAAAATTGTTTTAAGGACCGATGCCAGATATATTCTAATTTTTTTTTGATCAATTTTAGGCTGAAAATGTTCTAACTTCGGGAGCGGTTTCCGTTTTTTCAAAAGAGTGTTGTATTCAATAGCCTCAAAGAATAGAGCTGTTTAAGGCTTTGTCACTTAGGATTAGATATAACTGCAATACATGTACGTAATCAGTAATATTTGTTTCCAATTGGTAAATTATATTCTTAACAATATTTGAGTCTGCCAATATCAGCCCCTCAATTTTCTCATAAAGTATATTAGTTAATTATAAAAGAAATATGATATAATTTAAGAATATTTACAGAGAAAGTAGAATGCAATGTAAGAACAACCGTGTCATTTAACACACTAAGGTTGTGTTTTAAAAGACATCAAGGTGTGTTAGGACTTTAGAACAGTCACCTTATTTTGTTGTTGCACAGCAATACGTGTTAAATTACACATCTGAAGAAAACAGACTTTAAACAAGATGTGTTCCCAGAACAAACCTATAAAATTCAAGTTTTGTTGACATATTAGCGTGTGTTAATTTACACATCTTGATAAAATGGTAAGTAACAGTTACACACTTTATTTACAAAAACACGCCCTAAAGATGTGTTCTAAAGCATAGCTTTCTAGATTATACCCACCTTTGGAAAATACACCAGAAAAATTATATTGACTATTAAAATTCCATTTGCAATTTTCTTGCTACAACACTTATAATTGCTGTAACTATTACTGGTATTATGAGAGATATAAATTCACTATTACTGAATATTTTGGGTTGGGTTCTAAAAAAAACATATCCATCTATATTTGAATAAGAGTAACTAAAATAAGTAACAAGATACTACTGATACTGTTCATGGAAGTATACGAATTGCTTGCAATTTTATCATTTGTTTGTTTAGTACCATTAAAACTGTGATGAGGCCTTAAAGCGAAAACTTTTGAGACTGTGATATTACCACTAAATAAGTACCGTAATTTACAGAAACGTTTTAGAGAAATCCACAAAATAAATCCTTTAGATTTTGTTTATTGGACAAAAGCTTTACACCACGCACTTGTAAATAGAAGGCTAATTTTCAATGTCAATTTTAAAACTCATTATTAGGTATTTTCACACTTGTGCACAGTCTGTTTTTCCTCTGTTTTTGTGGGCCAGCAGGTCTTAAAATCTCGCGAAGGCCTGTGGCCCTGACAAAACAATGAGAACTAAACACGGCACATAAATGAAAATATCTTAATATAAAGGAAATTAAATACCTTACAACCCGGCAATCATGATATTTTGTACAACCTTGGGCCTGCCAAAACATTAATTATTGATATAAGATATTTATACAAACAGCAGTTGTTTTCTTTGGGTGTTTCCATTTTCCTGCGGTCTATAGAGTATTTGTACCAGTCCAGGTACAGTAGATTGCTCATTGGCATGATCTACTGTAGACTTTTCTTTGTTGTACTCCATGTAACTTGACAATAAATAAAATTATAAAGTTCTAAAGTCATTTTCTGTTCCACTGATGTTCTCAATGACGTGCTTAAAATGTTTTGCAACTCTACTAAAACAGATAATAACTTCAAGCTATAATATAGGTAACAACCGTTACACAAAAAAGTCACTGGCACCAAAGCCAGAAGCCACAGTAAGGCAAAAAAGTTGTTCTCGAGATCCGTACACGAAAAGCTACACTAATTTTACACATCTTTCCAACAAATAAAAAGGTCCATGTTTTATGATTAAGCGATAGAATTTTAACTATCTTCATTAAAAGTATTTGTCACAGTACCCTTGCAATTTTTATTTCAATCAGTGCTTTGTCATTTTAAAAGTTATTTCTGGTATAAAATGCGAATAGTGGAAACATTTAAAATTTAATTATTCATCTGAAAATCGTTTCGGGGTATTTATTTGCTACATACATTTTTTCGCTTTTTAGCATGATTCAAGACAACAAGTTTTTCGGTCAGCAAAATGTCAAACGTGTAATAAAACTGATACATTGATCATGCCCTGTCATAAAAAGCGTTTGACTAAACTGCAGCAAAAATTGAAAATATGAAGACATACTCTCTTCTCACCTGCAAATTAAAAATGAAGACAGGACTCCGAAAACACACCGCAAATTTATCTTTTTTTGAGGCAAACAGTTAATCAAGGATAACAAGAACAATTAAGTTAAAGTAAAACAAAATAAAATGGCATTTAGCTTTTGCCGATGAGAAAGTCTGCCTTAATAATTTGGCAGCCAAAATTCTCACTTGGTCACTCACTTACTCACTGACAGCCATTTTTTTTTACTTGGTTTCAGCCCGAAACGTTCCCGCTGATCACGTTTTTGTTTTTAAAATAGTAAAACCAAAAATATGCTAAAAATTTGTGATAAATCAAAGGCTCAATGGTACTTGTATGCCCTTACTACGTCTCTCGCAATGTCTACAAAAAAGAAGCAAAAGTGACCAATAAATCCTTGATATTATCCTTTATCCTTTTTCTTCTTGAATATGGCCATGGTATACACATCAATCGCCATAATTTCAGCACATTTAGATAGTATATGTATATTATACTTCACAGTATTTGTTACAGTTGGAGTTTGTTATTTTTTTAGAGATTTACAAAACAACCAAATCTCATGGATACAGAGTGGCACATTTTGTAGCCTAACGTCACTCAGTCATCTGTAAGTATTGTGTATGGCGTGTTTTCAGGGTCAAAATTATATATGCGTTGAAGATATTAATTACTTTTGAATTAAAACTTCTTAGTAATTCTTTGAAACAAATTGTGTTATTTTCGAGAGTACTAACGTATACCTGTCAAGCAGAGTTACATTTGGTTATATACTATAGCAAAATAGTTTGTTGTGGGAATCGCGAGTCTTACTGACGTAGGGTTTTTGTTAGTATTTTCTGTGTTTTGTCAGAATTTGCGACAAACTACAGCGAACATTTTTATTTTGAGCAACTAAGATGTTTCGAGCGAATACTATTGACCATTGCAAGCCAGTGTTGGTTTTATTATCTAATACAAATTAATTTTACCATTTTTTATGTATGATTTAGAGTGTATCTAAATGACGACCACTAGTTTATCAGCTTATCAGTTAAGTATTATCCTCTCGAAATAAAGCTGATTGATTGATTGACTGAATGTTTATATTTTATTCTTATAAAAGTATATATTATACGCCAATCTCCATAATTTTAGTACATTGGGATGTTATATGTATACTGTACTAGTAGTTGTTACAGTAGTTGTTACAGTTGGAGTTTGATATTTTTTTAGATATTTACAAAACAACCAAATCTTAAAGATAACGAGTGGCACGTTTTGTAATCTAACGTCGCTCCAATATCTGTAAGTATTAACGTATACCTGTCAAGCAGAGTAACATTTGATTATATACTATTGCAAAATAGTTTTTGTGGGAATAGCGAGTCTTACTGGCGTAGGGTTTTTGTTTGTATTTTCTGTGTTTTGTCAGAATTTACAACAAACTACTAGAATTTTGCTCAGGCTTAATAATGATCTTATTTTTTCAGGATCTTGTGGCTCAACATGTTCTTATTTTCTTCATATACATCAGTCTACATAGTTTCAACAAATTCAGATATTGTATCTATATTGTAAGTCACGGTATTTTTTGCAATTAAAGTTTATTATTTGCTTAAATATTTGCGAAACAAGCAAATATCGTGGATACAGAAAGGCACGTTTTTTAACCTAACTTCGCTCCGATATCTGTAAGTATTTTAAAGCATACTTACCAAGTAGAATTACCTTAGGTTATGTACTATTACAAAATAGGGTTTTTTTTATGTGGGAATTTCAAGTGTTAGTAATGTAGGGTTTTTTTAATTTGGATTTATGTTTTGCGTTTATTTAAAATTTGCCGTCGAACTATGCCCGGGAGCATGTGAAGAGGGGGGAGTGCAGCTGGACTTTTATCGCAGCAGTTCCTTCATTTCCATTTGTTGATGCGGTTTCTGTGAGGTTATGCTTTCGTTTCACTTCAGAAACGGTCTTCTTTATCCATTTACGCATAAGACTTTAAGCGTGCATGCCAAAACTGTCACATATAGAAGTTTATGTAGTGAAGTATGAAGCATGACCGTCAGACGAAATTAATTATAAAAATAAAGAAGATGCAGCGGAAAACTACTCAACGTTTGTATACAGCAAAAGTCCTTATTATGCGTAACTAAGATTTTGCTCAGGCTTAATAATGATCTTATTTTTTCAGCAATTTGAGACTCAAAATGTTTTTATTTTCTTCATATATGCCATATACGTCAGTCTACATAATTTCAAAACTTTCAGATGTTATATCTGTATTGTATAGTATGGTATTTGTTACAATTAAAGTTTATTATTTTTTTAGATTTTTGCAAAACAATCAAATATCATGGATACAGAAAGGCACGTTTTTTAACCTAACTTCGCTCCGACGTCTGTAAGTATTAACGCCTACTTACTAAGTAGAATAACCTTTGATTATGTACTATTACAAAATATTTTTTTCTGTGGGACTGATCCCGAGTGTTACTGTAGTAAGGCTTTTACTTGTATAAAATTTATATTTGCATGTTGTCACAATTTGCCGCCGAACTATGGGACGATAATAAGAGGGGGTAGATGAGGGGAGAATTGTACAAATTTCACGGGTCAGTTATAAGTTTGTCTAATTGTTAGTTGTCAGTCAAATTTTTGTCACTTGTCAGTTGACTGCTGAGAGGCTGTCAATATTTAACAAAAGATTTTAAACTGCTCAAACGTTAACATTTCCTAGTTAACAAAATGTGCATATAATTTTGTGTAAAACCCTTATTTTTAAAAGCTTTTAGTATCTATTTTTTATCAATATTAAAAACAAGCAAATCGTTTTCTTACAAGCACCTGCTACTAAATACTAAAACATAAATGTCAGTATAATCATACTAAAGGTATTTCCAGGCGAAAAAGATGTTCCTGTTATTCTTCCGGAACTGAAAGTGGTCTTTGTTCTGAATCTCGAAATCTCGAAGCTATCGTAATCTAAGTCAATCTCTTACTTATTCAATTGCGACTAGTTTGCTTATCGCTAACAGCCACAAAAGTTGAAGAATCATCCACGAACGGAAGAACATATCGAGGTGCTAGCTGTTCCTTCCCCTCTTCCAATTTTTTGTTGTTGTTTCACAATTGACGGTTCGGGCGATATAGCTTTCAGTAGTAGTGAATAACCGATTCTAGCTCAAAATGAGGAAATCCCAACATTTTTAAAAATTTTGACTCAGTACGGGAAATGCCCTCATTTTTTTATTTAACAGGGAAATCCCAACATTTTTAAAAATTTTGACTCAGTACGGGAAATGCCCTCATTTTTTATTTAACGTCATTTCCCGACATTTTTTTTATTTTTGACTCAGTACGGGAAATTCCCTCATTTTTTTATTTTTTTAAATTTCCATTCAAAATGTGACCAAAATATTTTTAAAACGGAAAAATTATTTCCACGCAAAATGTGACCAAAATATTTTTAAAACGGTAAAATAATTTTCCATTCAAATAAACGTTTTAAACTGCTTTGCATTTTCCATTCAAATAAACGTTTTAATATTTTTTAATTTTTAATGAAATCCGAATCACAGCCCCCAGTATAAAAATTTTCATTACTTGAAATCATTTTTTAAAAAATCGTCGCCTCTTTTTTGACCGTCTCTTGTAATCCTTGTTTGAAAGATTTGTGAAACAAAATTTTACATCAACATTAATGAGTTTGTAATTGATGCTATATAAAGTGTGTTCGATAAATTTGATTAAATCTGCAGTTTCGCGATCATATATTTCATCAAAACGTTCAACGTTAGCATCAGCATTTTCATAATCACGTTGAACGTCTGTTTCAACATGTTCTTCAGAAGCTAAAGTCCATTGATACGTGATAGTGTAGTACATATTGAAAAATTTTTTTCCAGACCTTAGCGCTGCTTTTTTGACGACTGGTTTGATGTTCTTTAAAAATTGTGTGTACGGTTGGATTGCTTCTGTATTTCTTTCATAGTCATCGTTTTCGTAGTATTCATTTTCGTCGTTTTTTGAGTAATCAATTTTGTAACTGTATGTTACAGTGTTCATTGAGACTCTATACTCAATGGATCACAAGTAAAATTTTAAATCATTTTTTTTCTTTGGTCTTATTAAAAAAATGATTACATCTGAAATTGAATTTTTTTAAAAATGATTTGAAGTAATGATTATGTATATATATAAATGATAAATCCATGTCTAAAAGAATTGAAAGCCATGGCTAAATCCGTTGGTGTAAAAGGATATTACAAAATGAATAAACCAGAGTTATACAAAGCATTAAATATTGAGCCTAAGAAGCGTGTCGGTGTTGCTAAATGCCCTCATGACAAATTGAAACATAGATGCGTAGAATGCAACGGAGTAGGTATTTGCATGCATAATAGAGTTAGATATTTATGTAAGGATTGTGGTGGTAAGGGAATATGTATTCATGGAAGACAGAAATTTTTTTGTAAAGACTGCGGAGGCTCTCAAATATGTGAACACAACAAACAAAAGTCGAAGTGCAAAACGTGTCGGAAAGTGAGTAATTTGAATATTGAATTGAAAGATATGGGTCAGCTAGTTTGTGACTGAACCTTTGTTGTTTTAAGTCGACGAATTTGCATTGACGTTATTACATACCAAACATACTTTTACGACGTTAGAAACCACCGTTTTGAAAGTGGATTTGATTTTTACTTTCAGAATTCTTGTTGCTATGTCGTAAAAGTATGCAATCTATTGTTTATCACGTGAAGAGTTTTTTGTTTTTCTCGATACGTCACATCCGCACACGTGTTAATTTGCATCCTTCAAATCCTTGATGGGAATCCAACTGTTAAAGTCAGAACTATATCCTTTCCAGGAAACTAAAACCAGTTTTTTCTTTTTGTCTCTCCGGATGATTTTATCAATTCTAAAGACCTCTTGTTTGGTCTTTAATAATTCAGGTTCGTAAAAACTTCCTTGTATCTCTTCATTATTGAGATCCTTTATTTTGTAAGTGATTGGATTGGTGTATTGAATTTTGTCGATTATAAAAACTTCTTCAGTCCAGTTGGGAGTATATCCTTTGTCAAACACCTTTCGTTTGTACTTGCTTATCCGAACACGATCACCTACTTTGAATTTCGGTTTAGATGATGATTGCACCGTGTCACCGTAGAGATTGTAGTAAACAGTTCCTTCGTTCTTCTTTTTGCTGGCTTCCGTTGGAGACATTTTTATTGAACTGTGTACAGTGTTGTTGTATTGTTTCAGAATCTTAGGTAGCATTTCTAAATATTGTGTGT
>JAOTRI020030776.1:1881-18283 GCA_028564885.2 Zoanthus sanctaehelenae | reverse complement strand
GCGGTCAAGGTCAATGACTACAACTTAATTGTTAGTTCGCGGCTGCGATATTCATCCCTTGTGTTTATTGTTGGTTTTCGTTCTCGAATGTTGTTTCTCAATTTATTAATTGTTTTTTGCTATTTTCAAGTATCGAAAAGTTCCGAAAGCTCATGAAATTGAACCCTTTAACTGCATGCCAAGATCTGAATAGTAATTCTCATTTGTAGCAGCAATGTATTTGCTTATACATAAGTTAAGAGAATTTGAGCCTTTATCAAAATATGACTTTCGTACTGATAAGTTCATCAATTCTTATCACCTGCGTACTTAACTGTGAGTTGATATCATAAGGAGAAGATATGTACTAATCATCTCTTGCAGTCAAAGGATTAACAAAACAATTATTCCATTCGCGCTTGTTGGATATGAGATTATTATAGCCAACTCGGCGCTACGCTCCTCGTTGGCTATATTTACTATCTCATATCCAACGCGCACTCTTGGAATAATTGTTTATTTATATATATGGTATTGTATCGCTTTTTTTTGCTTTGCATTACATTGCATTGCATTGTAGTGTAATGTATTGCATCGCATTTCATTGCATTGTGCAGTATTGCATTGCAATGAATTAAATTCTATTGCACTATACTGTACTGTATTGTATTGACTTTGATTGCATTTCAAAGCATTTCATAGCATTGCACTTCATTGCATTACATTGCATTATATTAAACTGTATTGTGATCCACTATTGTTGCAAGTCATGCAATGATTCCGCTTCAAAACAGTTGCTTGTTTTTTTTTAACGCCACCAGTTCGTCCTATTTTAACCTCTATCGTGCTCTTGATTTTTTTTAGAGATTTGAGCTGGAACAGAATCTTATTAGTGTCTCAAAATGCCTTTTCAGGACTTTTGTTGTTAAAACATATGTAAGTCTCTCTTTGATTCGTTATGCTCTAACCGAGGAAAGACCTGGGCTCGAGTTGGGACCGCAAAGTAACTATGTCATAGTTGGATGAACAACCGGTTAAGAAACAATATGGCAATTTAACAATACAGCGCCTCTGGCCATCCTTTCAATCCAAGGGAACTTTTCTGTCCCACCTGGAATCCAGTTCTTATTTCATTTAGAACATGACGAATTGAATCAATTTCTCTCTTTCTCTCTATTGATTTTAAAACTACTCTATGTATAATAATTTGAAAGTTAGCCATACTAAATCATTATTCATCAGTTAACCAAAATTTACGGTCCAAAAATTTAGCTTTTAAAGGCATTAAAAAAAATTACAATCTAAATTATTTTAAAAGTCATTTATATTGCACAAGAAAAATAATCGTTAAAAGCTCGGACTATTACAATAAGCCTGTAAGAAATACTGTAAAATATGCGACGCTCATCGCTGTGATTCAAGCAGCTGGACAATCCTTTTACAAAGTTAAAAACTATAGAAAGCACAAGTAACAAACCACCAAGCTGTCCACGGTTCCTCCAGTTGCTTACATTGTAGTTGCTAGATGAAAGATGTTGTGCGCATGCTTGCTGGCTTTGGACTAGAGTGATGTATCTTTTTTATGCTGTTTTTTAAAAGATTTAAATATCTTTCTGCACTTGTTTCCAATTTGTAGATATGCTGCTCTAATTAGTGCACTTATGCTAAAAAAGTGATTGAATCCTCTATATTTCTTCTAGAAGAAAAACAAAAATTATCGAGCAAAGTTAAAACTTTTGCGACCATACTCTTGCGATCTTTGGATCAAGATACTGTGATCAGCTAAATAAAATATCCAAATAAAATGTTTTGTCAAAAAGATTTGCAATGACTGACCATACAGTGGGAATAAAAACTGACATGGACCATGTGTAAAATGTTTCAACTGGTCGATACCCTCTAATTTACCCAGTCAAATTATTGTTTGTACTGCGCAATTTTTATTATTCACATTCATTGGAAGATCATTGGAAGACTTTTAAACAATTTTTTATTTTCATTTTATTCAGAAATTTAAATGGAAATAACATAATGTCGTTGCATCCTGACGTTTTTTCTGGATCAAAACTGTTGCAAACATTGTAAGTACAAACTGCATTCTTTGTTTCATTTAATCAAACAAAAATACAGTGCATTCATGAATAAAATTGTTAAACACTTCGTTAACAAAACTAGAATCCGAAATCAACCAAGAGAGTTTAATAAAATACTAATGATGTAAGTGAAACTGTGCAGGCCTGTCACCCCACCACAACATCGAAGAGATGATCATTCATATCTCAGGCCCGTAGGAAGAGATGATCATTCATATCTCAGGCCCGTAGGAAGAGATGATCATTCATATCTCAGGCCAGTAGGAAGAGATGATCATTCATATCTCAGGCCCGTAGCTGGGGTATTTCAAGAGGGGTTCGTATCCATTTGTCTGACGAAAAACGCTTAGCGTTGGGTGGGTTGAGGGACGAATTTAAGCGCTTTTAAGTATTGTAAGTCTCTTAACTCCCTACTGTACAAAAAGCTATTGCATTATTGGTATAACACTAACAGCTCGTAACACAACAAGGGGCCACAGTATCATTAAGTTTCACGGGAAATTTGATAGCTCTACCATTAGCGGATGTATTGTAGCTAATAGCTCCACCACTTCTTAAAGGTCTATTTGCATGTTGTAATGGATATATGCATAAGTGACGCAAATCTGTTCTCGCTTATCGTGCGTCGCATATAGGTGTTTAACATTCGCATCGCGCTGAAGGGCCAGTTACGAGAAAAGTGGATAGTATTTTGAGCAGAATGAATATGTTGGAAAACTCATCCTCGTCACATTGCTTCAGGGCTGTGCCTCCTTTGCATACTTGATTCTCCACGGCCGAAATTCTGCCGAATAGACCTGCGGGGATAAAAGAATGTCCCTCAACATTTCGACAACCCCTTCTAACTCTTGCGATTTTGTTTGATTCTCGTTCATTACACAGGGAACCACGGCATCGAAATGCTCTCCTAGCTGCAAATTGATGTAGTCAAGAAATGTAGCAGCCACGTTGGTCGAAAAATACTCCTTTGCTGTTGTAACTGGAGCGTTGTCGCTATGACGTTGCCTGCCAGAAACTCTGGGAGCTGTTGGTGTCACTTCCATCTTAGCTGCCATTGCCATCTCATACGCATCATCATACATCTTGTCCATATCAACGCGCATGTCCTGGTACGACTTGAGCACACTCGAAACCATCGTGAAAACCCAAAAAATGTTATTGCTCTTCTGTTGCAACTTTGTTGTTAGAATACTCATGTGCGACAGGTAGAAGTATCCAATGGCAAAAGTTACGACAAATGGCTTTGAGTAGTACAGAGGCATCCCTCTTAGTGGCTGTGTTCCAGCATTTATAGAACTGGGCTGGACAGTCGTGGTGGTGTAGTTATGTGCCATGACTTCCAAAACATACACGACATACTCAAAATGCTCGTACGCTTTAGACCTCTCTGCCCATCTGGTCGTACAAAGAGTTATAAGAGGCTTTTTCCTTGCATTTTTAGGATATTGATCCTTTATTACTGCTAATACGAAGCCATTTCGCTGAGGGCTGTAATTGGAAAAAATGGAAACTTCCTTCATCTTGCTTATCATGTTTTTGGTTTCTGGAAGACCGCAACAAGAACTTATCACAAGGTTAGAACGGTGCCCCGCACAATTGATGTACACTGCTATTGGCGCACGTTCCGTATTTCTGCTTGTATACCACCCCCCTTGCTGCTCATGGTGGCCGCGCCATTTTTTTTCCTGCCCACGACATCTGTTATGGGAATGTTGAGGTATCTCAAGCATAGAGGATAGAATTTGAAATTGCAGCTCCAATTGTCTATGAACTTTTAGAACTCCCATCCCTGTCACTATCGACAAAACGTATGATGACGGCGAATTTTTCTTCACTACGAGATGCAGCTTCGTCGGGTAAGATGGCGAAAAAACGAGCATCTAAGATCACATGTGCACTTCTTGCTTGGATTATTTTTTTCCTATCACCTTAATCATCTTATTTGGCGACTGGGAGGAAATGTATATGTTACCCTGTTGGCATTGCGTAAATGCTGTGCAAGCATACCGTTGCCTTCTGACATCAGCTTCAGCAACGCGCGGAAATTTCCTGGATTTCCAACCTGGTCAAGCCTTTCCTTGTTTCACCTGTATAACTAATACGTTTTGACCCCTAAACAACTGAGCTATAACTTTTCAAGACCAAGTTATTTTGTCACACTTCACACAAGCTTGCAAAATTAGTAATCATATCTAGCGGGGGTATGGACCTCGCTGTGTTAACGTTCTTTTTCGCGGGCTCCTGGGCTTTCTAGTTTGCCATATAGTTAGACAGCAGTCACAAAGCGTCCTATGCGGCAGGTTTTTGAGCACAATGGCTCCCAAAATCGAAAACTAACAGTGAAAACAACAAATACTTTATTTTGAATAGGCTAGCGCAAGCTCAATTCTGACAATCCAAGAGACGAAGCTCGGTTAGGTCGGCAACAGCAAGAAAAGAAGAAATCTTGGGCCTCTGGGAGAGTTTTTTCGAATCCCTTGATCTCCCCCTCTACGGGCCCGTATATCTATCATCAATGTTTCATTGATGTACTGTGAATGAAAATGTTTGTAAACGTCTAGAAATGCTGTGAGAATGTACTGTGATTGTCTATGTGAACTTGCTTTGAGAATGTACTGTGATTGTCTATGCGAACTTGTGAGAATGTACTGTGATTGTCTATGTGAACTTGCTTTGAGAATGTACTGTGATTGTCTATGTGAACTTGCTTTGAGAATGTACTGTGATTGCCTATGTGAACTTGCTTTGAGAATGTACTGTGATTGTCTATGTGAACTTGCTGTGAGATGCTGTGACTGACACGTGTGTGAGACTGTGACCTTAGTACTAGTAATTTTTGCTAAATTGTGCTTTTGACCTGCATATATTTTAATTTGCGGTACTCAGTGATGTTCTGTTTCCCTTTGTTAAACTGTTAATTTTGAATCTTGCAGAGATCTCGCTGATAATAAAATAAGTCAACTATCAATGGGTATCTTCAACAATCTCACTTCCTTAGAATCATTGTAAGTACTTTCAAAATGTTTGCACATCATATGATTTTATTTGTTCTTTTAATTCTCTTACAGCTCTCTCTTCTAACTAAACCGCATAGCACAAGACAATTTACATTTGAGAAATAACAATAATAACTCATGGAGTCTTTTTTAATGTTCTTACTGATCTTATCACAAATTAGTGAATTTATTACTATTAACATTTAACACTAAATGTCCCAACCACTTACCATTCAATCAATCAATCAATCAATCAATCAAACAATCAATCAATCAATCAATCAATCAATAAATTCTTTATTTAACGTTAATTGCGAAGGAAGTGGTTGTCCATTCGACCTAGCCAGGCTAATGTTTAATCGTTGGACAGCTCAGATCTTGGTTTCCCATTTCCCATTCTTCAATTCCCGTTTTAGGAACGTCCATCCTGAAAATTTTGCACAATGCTAATATGTCAGTGAAGAAGAAACTTTCGTTCCGAAAATTTGTGATGATGACACGTAAAAGAACAAGACATTATTTCAGAGCGGTTGAAAGAAGTTAAAAGGAAGAAGCTATAAAGATAACCACCTGCACCAACATACAGACCTTAGGAAGAAATAGTATATTGACTCAAACTTCTAAATCATTTCGGTTAAACTATAAAACAAAATTTTCAAAAATGGTTAAGTATTGTTTTTTTATTTCTGCTTTTTATATCGAAAAAATGCAATAATAATGTGCATGTGTTTTCTCTCCCAGATATCTTCAGGGCAATAGAATTGAAATGATATCAAACAGCACTTTTGCACATTTGGTTTCTCTAGAGCACCTGTAAGTGTAAACATAATAATTTTTTAAATTAAAATAATAGAAATCAAAAACTCAAGTACATAGAACGTTATTTTCCTGATTGAACGAGAATGCCATATTATATGTATCATGTATCATCTGCGTTTCTTCGCAGTTTCTTAAGTACAAATCTAAATATGTTCATAACTTACTACTGATGATGTCGGGGAATCGTAATAGCAAAATTCCTAAAAAAAATTTACTAAAGCAACGGTCTATCACAATTCTTGCGTTTTAGATACTCGCATGACTTATCACTATCTGGAGCCCATAAGTAGAAGCGAGCAACTTCAGTGTTCTAGTGTCATGGCGTTTTCACGAACTGACCCCTTTTTTAGTTCAGTTATTGCGAATTCAAACCAATAACATGCGTCCAGACTTGATAAATAACATCACTGATTATTTGTATGAATTTTTTGATCCCTCCGGGAGTGAAACGTCTATTGAAAGTTCCTGCTAAAGCGATCTAAAAATATACAAGTTCGTAAAAACGCTGTGACATAGGTGTATTATGGGAGTTGCCTGTCACTACTTACTTAACCATGTCCTTAGACTGCTCCATGCGGAACATAGGCCATCTGCCACAGAACGCCAAGGCACCCGACTTTGGGCTTTCTTTTTTTGACCTCTGTCAAAGACCTATCTATATTCTTCATCTTTATCTCTGTGTCCCTCATACAGCTGTTTCTTGGCCGTTCCCTTTTTCCTTTCCCTGCGGAATCCAAGTTAAGGCCAGTATAGTTTGGTTACACTGTTGACTAACTCGTAACTGTTTGGCTAAAAGTCCGATATGAAACAATGAGGATCAGAAGAGTGAGAAAAATCATTATTTGTCTAAAAAGATCTTAAAATCTATAAAACAAAATGGAGAAATGACAGAGAAATGCAAACAAATATAAATCAATTGTAAAAATATTTTGCTTACTAGTACAGAATTATACATTATGGATGAAAAATGTAATGTTGAGAAATAAAAGAAGGAATAGAGATGTATGAAAGACACAGATTCAAACCAAAATGTCAATCTTATTGTGATTTTCTAGTTGATCAATTGAAATGGCCGTACATTTATGGTTAATCAAAACTTGAAAGCAAACATTCCCACATATTTTTTAAATTTGTTTCAAAATTTTCAATATTTGATAGATATCAATGTTTTTCTCTTCAATTTAAAGTATGACTTATGCAGTTCTTTTTTTATTCCAGGTCTCTCCAAAGAAACAGAATCAAGAAAATTGAGATATTAGCTTTTAAAAATTTGCGTTCCTTAAAATGGCTGTAAGTTTAAGTGCTATATTTTATGTGCTTTTTAAGACTCATTTTTAAAATGTTTTAATGATTTCAGTCTCGAATTGTTTTTAGTTCTGTTCTTATTTCTAACATCTGAAATCAAAAGACATTATATAAACAATCAAGACATTGGAAAACGAGACTTTTTATGGTTTATATTGTGTATAACTAAGTTAATTTATGAGTTTTAGTGAAGTAAAATATTTTCAGTCTTCAGATATTTGGTCTTAGATTTTTGCCAGTTGGAGTCTCGTTGTTCTTATAAAGTTGTTCTTATAAAAACACGTGTAGTAACTCATTAGTGCCGGCATGGTAGGTAAGCCGGCTGTTTTTCATTAATCATATACATAACAAAAAAGGTCAAACTAAAGGTTTTAGATGAAAAGCTCCAACATCAAAATTACCGCATAAAAAACTAGTAAGCAAACTTAGGGAAAGCAATTCAACTTATCTTCTGTTTTATTGAACAGCTGCTGGGCTTAATTCTGAGGTGAAAGATTAACATTAGGCTATTTCACTTGAGTAATTCAATTTTATAGCAATATTTATTTGCTTTTAAAGGTACCTTCAAGAAAATCAAATTAAATCTCTTACTCCAAGTACATTTAAAGAAATGTCAAACCTACAGCGATTGTAAGTAGAATATAATCTAACTTATGTAGATACCTATAAAGCTTAGTGTGGGTTAAATCTAATTCAAAACAAATCCGTTCACAATTACCTGAAGAATCTCAGTACTTCCAATGTATGTTGCACATAGATTCCAAACAGTTGGACGTTTTTAATATATATAGAACTGTCCTTAAACCGAGAAAAAAAATATTGTGAATTAAGTTTTGTATTAAAAAATAATTAAATGCAGACGGAATGAAAACTCCCCTATAGGTGCATTTCAATGTCATGTTGAAATCCCTCTCTCACTCAGTTAAGAAGAGAAAGATTCCTGGGACACTGATACGTCATACATTTTCCCTTCCGTATATGTTGCAGAAAAGCTCGCTTTGCAATTGTTGGTTCAAAAGCAATTGAAACTAAAGACCATTGTTTTTGAACCAATTACAAAGCGAGCTTTACTGGAACATATATGGAAGTGAAAATGTATGACGTATCAGTGTCTAATGAATCTTTCAGCTTAATAACCCCAACTGGTGAGGAGGCAAACCAGTTGGCTATTTACAATTCAAGTGTGGTGAATTTGTTCCCGTTATCGCTGAGAAAAAAGTCTCTCTGTAGTCAGTCATACAATCATGCCAAAGTGATATTAATTTTACTGTTAATTTTACAGTTTTTTAAAATATATTGCATCGTCTTTTATGTAACCGTCGGTCATGTGACTATTCGCCTCATGCATGGGCTATTGATCCGTGACCCTTGAGTGCGAAGGGTTTAATTGTTTTAGTATCACCCAACTAGTCGGACAGAAAAAGCAGTTATACAGTTAGCAAATGCAAGTTGAAGAAAGATTAATTATTTGGGAAAAAGCGAATGAAAGCGTGCGAATTTCGCTACTCGATGACTATTACTAATAGTCCTCCAGTAGCGTAGCCAATTAAAATGGAGGATTTGCATTACTCCACTAGTTGAGTGATATAGTAATTTAAAAATAAACCACTAGGACAATAAATCTACATATCATGCAATTGACAAGACGGCTAAGGGCAAAACGAAAATATTTGTTTTTCTTTAAGGACCAATTCAATTTTTCAAGCCTCCTTGTGCATGGTCAATTTGTCATTCATCGTGAAATAAAGGCATCTGGAGTCTATAATCGCAAAGATGTTTCTCATACTAAAATACTTTGGTTTGAATAGTAACACATTTGTCAACGTCTGTACTGTATTAGTTGTATGAAAAATGAGGATAGTTTTGGTTAAGAGAGGAACATAGTAATGCTTGAAGGAAAATATTTTGGGTTCGCTGAAGGTCAACCAAACTATCGAAAAAGGATAAGGATTCCAACCTGCTGTGCTGCAGGGGTGGGTCTGTAAAGGATAAGGATTCCAACCCGCTGTGTTACAGAGGTGGGTCTGTAAAGGATAAGGATTCCAACCAGCTGTGTTACAGGGGTGGGTCTGTAAAGGATAAGGATTCCAACCCGCTGTGTTACAAGGGTGGGTCTGTAAAGGAAGCTCATCATGTCCCTACCCCCATCCCCCCGAAAAGTTTAAGTTCCATAAAGTTACCAGTCTGCTGCATGGTCACTTATAAGTCTGTTTAGATTAAGCTAAAATTTAGGTTTTAACTTCAGTTAATATTATCTCTTTAATTCTATTTTCAATCCCTCTAATTATCAATTTTGAAATGGTTATTGCAGAAACCTTCAACACAACAACATTCAAATCTTACGACGTGGGACTTTTCAGAGGCTATCATCCTTGGAGTCCTTGTGAGTAGCTTCGTCTTTTAACAACTAATAACCAAGCATATTCCCTGTGACGTCACTAGTTGCGACTTGTGTTTCCCGCCTTTTTTGAAAATCCAACTAGCAGTTTTTTTTATAAAGAAAGTTTTTCTGTCCATCTTTACCAAGTTGGAGTTAAGTTTATAAAAGTTGAATCAATAGATGACAAAGAAAACTAAAATGTACACGTGAAAGCGTGGTTAATATGGTTGGATGGCAGTCTAAAGTCATGAAAGGCATGTGTCAGTTTAGCCATATATTGTTAATTCTTTGTTAAAGCTTGCCAAATTTCAAACTCTATCTATATTATTCACTCATTTATTTAAAGTAAAAAAGTCAAAATTTTGATTTCACAGAGCTTTTGATTTTTTTGTTGTTTTAAATGGCAGAATATTGTGTCTGTATTTAGTTTTTATTCACTTGGTATAGTTTGTTCGTGCTTTTGAGCTTTTGTGAATTCAGCTCTCTCTTCTCTTTTGAAATAAGGAGTTGAACGCAGCTTTATAAAAAATATACATTAACTTTGAAACGCAAAATTTAAAATACGCCAAAAAATTATATTTCATCTGCATTATTCCTATCAAACACCTGAATACAAGGCACATTTTCAATCTTTAAACTTACAATCACTTTAGGTCACTACAATCCTTTCTACACCAGAATAGCTACACATTCTACGAAGTTCTCACCACATATTTTTCTTTAACAGAAAACTTTACAATAACAGAATCCAGAAAATAGAATCACGAGCATTCGGACGAATGCCAAAGTTACAATTCCTGTAAGTATGTTAATAAATTAATTTATTTATGAAAGTAAACTTGGTTTTTATAGAGCTTGTGTTTCTTGTTTCAGATACTTGTACAACAACAAAATAACGTTTGTGGGACAACGATACTTTCAAGGGATGGCCATACTTGAAGAACTGTAAGTAAAAAGATATAAATCAAAATGACGTTTCTTTCTATCTTTCTTTCTTTCTTCCTTTCTTTTTTTTTCCTTTCTTTTTTTCTTCCTTCCTTTCTTCCTTTCTTTCTTTCTTCATATCTTTTTTCTTTCTTTCTTTCTTTCTTTCGTATTTCTTTCAGTGTTTTTATCCATTCAGTTATACAGACTTTACATCCTTCATGTTATTGGTCAGTAACATCAAGTAACAGTTGAGGGATTAACTTTACTGAAATATCAAGGATTGTTCTAGTAAAAAGTTTCATTCACTTGGACTTCTATGACATTCCATTATTAGGTACTTGTACAATAACAGCATCACGAAAATCGAACCCAACGCGTTCTACCAATTGAAGAAACTTCGTTGGCTGTAAGTACTTCAAACATTTAGAGAACATTTTCAAAACACATATTTTCTTTGAGACGGCGCTTGTGGGCCAATTAGAAAGTTCTGTATTTTTCACTCAGACGGTTCAAGATCCGTTTCTGCCTTAGCTTGATCTTCCGATACTAAAAAAAGGCTTGATTTCCTTTTTCCAAAAGTATCCTTGTGATGTAATTTGCAATGTATCGAAAAGGATTTACGAGACATTCCTACGTCATTCGCTGGAGAGTGCCTTGTAGCATTTTTCGGTACCTTATTGGTGTACAAAAATATATTTATTTCGGTCAAAGGAAAATATTGAACTTCAAACTCGCGGTTTAGTATAGCCGGATATTATATTCTAAATCAAAACAATGTTCTAAAACTTAATATTTGTCTATAGATAAATATTTCAAATTTCAAATGTTCTAAATTTATTCTACATCTAAATTAAAAGTTCTCCATTCTTTTTTCTAAACTATCAGAAAATGTATGTACAAGTACATAAAATAGTCGAATCACGTGATTCAATCATGTATTGTACCAGCTATCATAGAAATGAAAAGAGCACCAATCTTCAGTGATTTGGTGATCTGTAAAAATTAGTTTTACAACATTGATATATGACTAATTGTGCTGAAATGACACGTGGTACAGACAAAAAAAAATCTAATAAATCTGTAGATTTATGGTTTCATTTAAAATTCATTATTCATGCTGGATTGAATGCCAATCCGTAAAAAAGAAATAAATTTATGGGATTAGAAAAAGACAGGAGCTCAATGTTCCAGTGTCACGGCGTTTTTACGAACCAAACTTATCTTAGTTCAGTTATTGCGAATTCAACATTACTGTTAATTTGCTGATTTCTCCGGGACTGAAACTTATATTAAAGCGATCTAGAAATGATACAGTTCGTGAAAACGCCTTGACATAGGTCTATTGATATGGGAGTTCCTTGCTCCTAATTATGGGCTCCTGAAGAAGACTATATTGCTACATATTTGTTAAAAAATGTTAAGAAGCAATGATAAAGAAGCTGACAATGTTTTAAAATAAAACTGCTCTTACAGGGAAATGGATGGAAATAACATCAAAACCCTCCATGAAGACACATTTGCTGGTTTATCTTCCTTGAAAGTTTTGTAAGTACGTAGTATAAATATAATAGAATTGTCACCAGCTATATATATATAGTTTTACTAAAAACTTGAAATGCACGTTTTTTCTTTATTCTTATTATATTTTTTTCTGTATAATATATAGAAGTTGTCGAGAGGCAAGAGCCCATAAGTAGGAGCGAGCAACTCCCATAATACACCTACGTCACGGCGTTTTCACAAACTGGTTGATTTTTAGATCGCTTTTAGCAGGAAACTTGAATAGAAACTTCAGTATCGAAGGAATCAGACAGTTCATACAAAATAACAGTGATGTTATTGATCAAGTTTGGAAGCATGTGGTTGGTTTGAATTTGCAATAACTGAACTAAATATAAGTCGGTTCATAAAAACGCCGTGACACTAGAATATTGAAGTTACTCGCTCCTACTTTTGGGCTCCTGTAAAAGATTATTGAAGCAAATTATATAAAAATTATAAATTTCACAAATAAAGGTGTGTTTTCAATTTGAGTATATTAACTATAATAATAAAATAAAAAGCTACGCCATATACCGACATTTTGACACGTAAAACGAACTTTCTTTTCGCTCCATGAAAAGTATTGCGATAGTCTTGGATTCCAAATTCCTCGGTGTGGATTCCAAATTCATTCCAAAAAGTCTGCTTTCTGAATTTCCGTATTCCACAAATAGCTTCCGGATTACGTGAACAAATGATTCCAAGACTTGGGATATCGAATTATTGTACTTTACAAGTATTTGCCAAGTAAAAGTCGTAAATATTTTTTTGTAATAAAGAACAAGATCTTCTTGATCTTCCTCATGTGACAGTAGTTGCATGTATGTTAGTCCCTAAATGGTTTTTCTAATTTCGTTTTTAGGGATTTGGCTTTTAACAGTTTTGGCACAATACCAATGGGGATATTTTATGGTCTTCGTTCTCTTGATGGGCTGTAAGTAAATACGATTCCAAAATAGATTTTAACTTGCAGTTTGAGCACAAAGTTTTGCACGGATTCAATTGTCAGAATTGTGGCAAGAAGTAAGGAATTACCGAGAGCGTCAATGCCAGAAACCATATTTATTCTGGTTGACTAGTAATAGTGTATGTGCGATAGCTCGTAGGTTGTTGTTAGTTAACTAGTTCACAATTTCACTAGCTTACAAAACACTGAATTCATAATTGAACATTTTAAAAAGTTTTACCATTGTTGTCTGATACTCATTGTTAATACGATACTGTTTTCTTTACTTTTTTCTTGCACCTTCTGACAAATGTCAACGGGCAGAAATTTCTCTAAGCTAAGAATCTTATTTGGTACAGAAATCAATGAGAATGCGAAATCTGCAATAAGAAACATTAAGTTTACGTTAGTAAACGGAAGCTATCGTTCTCTTGAATAACGAAAGCGGAAAGATATCGATTAGTGGCTTAAGTACGTGCATTGTATAGCATTTGGCATCTAACACCTGATTGTTATTTTACAGGTTTCTCCAAGGTGTTAGACTGAACTGCAGTTGCTTGTTGGCCAGCGCACTTAGAATTTTGAACAAAACCAAGCTTTCGTACCTCAGTGGACTTTGCGTAGACTCAAGTAGCAACGTGTCGAAAGCTTTGAAGGAAATAATGTCAGTTGGTATCAGAAGATGTGGTGGGTTAGAGTTGATACTTACAATTAGATAGCGAAAAAACAAAGATATCCAAATCTGGGCTGGTTGGGAAAACTTAAAAACGTCTTGTCGAACAAACCATTAAAGTCTATGGGACTATAAGAATCTCAAGAACAAAAACGTGTCATGCATGATTAGTTATAGACCATTACATCGAATGGGACTGTACTTAACATATTGGGTTAACAGCAACATTGGAGCTCTATAAGTGAAAGAGATATTAACATAAATAGAATCAATTGTGGCAATTCGATAAGCGGAATAAGATGATGACATAAACTCAAAACTGTCCCCTAGTTGAAAATTGAATCAAATTCTAAAATAACAATTTTATTACAACTTTGATACCGAAGTGGAGCTTCGCATACATGGGTACAATCTATTTCAAGCTAAATAAGCATAGTTTGATTGTTTTTCTGAGCCACTGAGGATCTGCTTTTGATTACTTTGTGATAATTGCGGTAGCAACATTATTTATCGAACTTCGCGGCTAAACATGCTAAGAAGTTGAACTGCTGCTTGTATTGCTGGGTTCAATAAACTCTAGCTATCTTAAATTTAGCAAGGTGTGCCGTTTTGTTTTACATGCCATGTGAGTTTTAGCTAATTTTTTCTCCCGTTATTTTACCTCTACAATTTTAGGTCGACTGGATATTGTAGGACGAGCTGCGGTTAAACGCACTGTGAAACCTGGACAACGAGCAACCTTAACGTGCTCGGCAAAGGGTGGACCAAATGTGAAATTGTACTGGGTGAAGCTGGATGCGTTTATCTCAAGTCTGAGCGATATCAAAAACTCCACAAAAGTGTCACCTCTTTTGAAGATTGTCACATCAAGACTTACAATTCGCAGTGTTCAATGTCATCATACTGGTAACTACATGTGCATTGCAGTTAATAGGCATGGTCTCACACAAAGGAAAAGGTTTCTTGTGAAGATGGACCGTAGCAGTAGACGATCTATGAAATGTACTAACACAAGACTGCAAATAAGATTTCCGCATAAAATACATGGTACACCAATCTAATTTGCGTGTGTTAGGATGTTTTGTGCAGTGCGTTTGACCGAGGGAATGTTGCTTCCTGCAAGGACCTCAAAAACGAACAAATCAAGCTATTCTTGGAACATATATCTACACTGTACCGAACGCATTCCCATTACATTTGTCAACATATTCTTGGAACACAAGAGTGCTATTTAAAGATAGCAAACAAAGGACTGTCATTGAGTTGTGTCCAACTGGAATAAACGTTTTAGGTCTTGAACCGCTGGTTCTCAAAATGAGTGAAAATCCCAATAGAATGTCTTAAAAACGTTTTTATGTGGCGACGCGGTTAGTCCTGGGTATAGCTATCACCAATTTCTTTTTCAAAAGTAAAAAAATTGCCAGAATCAAAGATAAGTGCTAAAGATTGAGACTGGGTATGTTGTCAGTCTAAAAAAGAAGGTTCTTCCTAATGAAGGAGAAAAGATGCAATGGACAAAACATATAGCTGAACAATATAAATCGAGCACAGTCGGGCCGACAACCTCTTCGATGTTTGCACATATTATACATGTATGCATCATTCATTTTATATTTCAAATATAAGGATATGAAGACATTCTGTCCTCAGAGGATAATGATCGTCTGCCAATTCAAAACCATTTATGGATATGCAATTAAACACTATAGAACTAAAGGGAACAAACGTAGGAATATCTATAAGGTTTCTTCTATGATAGCAAAACAGAGCCTGTCAAGTGATTTAAGAAGGAAAAGTAGTTACAATTACGAAGTGAGTTCCTTTGTCAAGAACCACATGCAGAAAACCAAAAAATCAGCGACAGCAAATATATAGAAAATACGAAAGTAATGACTACAAAAAAAAAGGTTTTTGATAGAAAATGATTACTAATCAAAGCATATTCAAAAGCACTTTTATTTTCATGTTAAACAGCCTCAATAATAATAAATTATAACAAAATCTAATTTGTCAGTACTGCTAAAGACTTAAGTCATATTCAAACTTATTTTTACAAATAATATTGTTTTTTTGCAGTCACAACTGAAAGCAAAACAATTTTTTTCCACCCACCAGCAAAATTTTTTGGATGTATAGAATATTTTGGAGAACAAAATAAAAAGATTTTGATTGAAACTATTTTGTAAAAAATGTTTTACTTCTATCTTTTAAAAATTTCAACAATTCTGTTTCTAATACCTTTAAATTTCATAAAACTGCTATCATATCGTTGGAAAATTATAGTATTTACAAATTGACTACGTTTTATTATCGCAGATAAGTTCTAGAGTACATCGCCTTAGCGCTTATTTTGTCTACCGAAGAGTTGCGCATGCTTAAATAATACCACAAAACATGCTTGCACCTTTTCTACAAACTCATTAGCCTCAACTTCACTACTAATTTTCAGGGTTTTCGATTTCACAATTTATTTTGATAAAAGATATTACTATTTATTTCATTCACAACAGATTCTGTGTACATCTTTTTCACACATTTTGTTTTATCAGCTGTTTTCGCAAGCACACTTTCGGTAACGTGAAGACTTTATGAGGTATATATTTGTCGTGGTAACAGTTGGCTTGCTAAAGCATAGCCTAGCAAAAATCTTAAAATATCTCACGGGCTTGAACCGCTGGTTCTCAAAATGAGTGAAAATCCCAATAGAATGTCTTAAAAACGTTTTTATGTGGCGACGCGGTT